>JBAGKO010215362.1:0-12894 GCA_037177275.1 Acacia concinna
GGGTACTGTTCACTCCGCCATAGAAATTTTAACAACTTATCAGGCAGTGATGACAACTTCGTGAGCACGTTTTAACAACTTGTAATCACGGCTTGATAAGTTGTTAAAATTTCCATGAGGAGTGAACAGTACCCGTCCTAAGAAGTTGTCAAAACGTGCTGACGAAGTTGTCATCACGGCCTTATAAGTTGTTACAATTTTATGGCGGAGTGAATAGTACCCCCACCTGAGAAGTTGTCAAAACGTGCTTACGCAGTTGTCATTGTGGCCTGATAAGTTGTTACAATTTTATGGCAGAGTGAACAGTACCCCCGCCTGAGAAGTTGTCAAAACGTGCTGACGTAGTTGTTAAAATCTCTATGGCTTGTGAACAGTACTCGCGCATTTTTTAATATTTTACTTTCTCTCTCCTTTGCAAAAAGGTACAGGGGCATAAGAATAATTTGCCATTTGAACATAATAACCAAAAAGTCCCAGGGACCTCTTGCTAAGGGACAAATGTGGGGGGACTTTTTTATAAATATCTTTAGTCCTTGAGACCTAGGTGCCATTTTCTCTTTATTTAATTGTGGTTAATATTTACACGTCCAAACGGTAAAGGACAAACATGTCTTTTCAGTTTTCGAATTAGTCAATGAAGTATTTGCATGCTAAGTAGATGGGGAAGTTGAATCTTTCCAGAAATGATAATTCTTTTGATGTTTCTTATTTATTGATAATGCATATTTTTATTATGTAATTCTATGTATTTTAAATGATTTTTATTGAGTATGTTATGTTTAAAATACAGTCAAATGAATAAATTGAAATTATATAGGATTAATTTGGAGAACATAAAATAATGGCTAAAAAGGTATTTTTGTCAATTCCCTCTAATATTTAATTTAAAAATATTTGATAGGAAAAAAGATAAATAAATACCCTCTAAACATTAAAAACCTTGAAAGATAACTCATATTTGGTAAACGACAAATGAGGGGCTCTGACTAAAGTTCAACAGATAATGACTAAAACTGAGCAGATAATGACTAAAACAAAATGACTAAAACTCAATAGAGAATTATTTAAACTGACTAATTTTCTGCCCCTCATTTACCATGTACTAAATTTGGATCATCTTTTAAAATTTTTAATATGTATGGGATATTTATTTATCTTTTTCTTTATCTGATATTAAATTACAAAAGAAATAAATGCTGTCAGCGGGAACATATTTAGAATTTTCAGAAAGTTGTATCCCAAATGGAGCTCTAGACCGACCAAAACCCGACCCATGAAGAGAAAAAGTACCCTTGAGACAAAACCCTCAGCTGGGGATTGGGAGGCCGAATACACATACATTTCATCATCATTATCATCACGCATTCATTGGTCATCGTTCTTCATCTCGATACCAAAAGCGCACAGCTCGTGCCATCTACAACTGAGATCATCACCATCTTCCATCATCATTTCCTGTAGAGCTCCCGATTCCACTCCCCTTCTTCTTCCCCATTACTTTCGGCAATTAGAGCTACGATCCAGCTCTGAATTTTGTCTCTATTTTGTCCCATAATTCTAGCTCCTTTGTGAGCAATTTAATGGGATTTCTAACGTAAAGTAGAGTTATCCTGAGCTGGAGACCATGGATTTAAAGACTCTTGTGTTTTTCAGCATAGTTCTCCTAGGTGTGCTAAAAAACTAGAGGTTCTTGGCCTTGTAATGCTAAGTCAATGATTCCTCTTATATCTCTGTAGCTGATTTGTGCAATTATTGTCATAAAGATATCGTTCTAGTGGTAATTATCATCTATAAACCAGAAAATGCATAAGCTTCAATTGTTATTACAGAGAATATAAGTGATTTCAGTTTTGGCAATGAATCTTCCTTAATCTGAGTTGGATTTTCTGTAAGTTGAGTTGAATTATATGATCATCGTGCTTTGCTTGAGTAATCTAATTGTCTATATCTTACAAATGACAATTGAATTTGATACATAGTTTATGTCAAGAGAGAGGTGGATTTTATTTTTAATTCTGGATTAATATTGGGATTTTATGACTTATATATCATTATAGGGTAGTGAAGTTTTAATGGCATTCCTAGGAGAGCAATAGCATCCATTAATGTCTTGAAAGTTAAGTCTCCATTGCACTTTTGTCTTTGATTTACTTGCTTCCTTAAATTCACTAGTTAAGATTTTAAATGATTTTGAATTCTATTGATCACGATTTCAGCTCTTAAATTGGATCCCTAAATTATTTGAAAGGCTCATTAGGTTATTAGGCAAAATTAACTTGTATTTTGGCTCCTTGAGGATCTGAAATTGATTTAGGCTAACCACTACATTATAGGTTTTAGCTTAGTTTATTTGATTTCTTTAGGGAAGTGACTAACCTACAAAAAATCAATGACATCGTTGATGGGGAGCCTTACTAGTTAAGGTTCCCCAAGAAATCTTTTTGAGCCATATAAACTCCATAAAAATTAACTTTAGGCTTTGTTTAGCTTGTTTTTTTTTATATTTGTTTCTGTTCTAACTCATGTTGCAAGGTAATTTTGCTATGTTTTTGTTTTAAGCTAGGATAGGCTCACAAATACTGCAATCTCTTGTGTGTTTATTACTGAACATTGCTACTTCTAGAATTTCTAGTTGTTAGCTATTGTAGGGGTCTTTTAAGCTATTGATTGTCACTTGTCTCCTACTTTTGGATACTCAATTTGAGGCTGTTATGTGTCTAGTGCTATTGATAACTCATTAGCTGTCTGAGGGTTACTGTTACGTGTTAATTTTAGTATTGGTCTTTGAGCCAGTTTATGAACTTGTGGAGTGGTGCTTTAGCAAATTTGGCCAGTTGACCTGAAGGGCTGCATGGCTGTATCTCGTGTCAACTTGGTGTTCTACTGCACTCCTGGACATAGTTGCAACTATTTGGGTAAATCTTCTATCCTAGTTTGCCAACACTGCAATTGCCTATTTTGCTGCATATTGTTAGAATTAATACTTAATTTTAACTTTTGATCCTAAATTACTGTGGTTACTGGGTTTGCAATTTTTCAGTGTTACCTATTATCTGATTTGAATCTGGAGTGTCTTTCATCTCTCTGCTGTGCATTGTCCTAGTTTATCCATTTCTGTGAATTTGCTCAATTTTGCACTCTGCACTAGTGTTTGCATGTGATTGGCATTCTGGTTGGTATCAACTTTCTGTAGCTGATTCTGACTTTGTTTACTCAATTCTAACTGCATTGAACTTTTGTGTTCAAAGTCTTGGACTTATACCATTTGCACTGATGGACCTACACTTGCATTCTTGTTGCCTTTAGTTGTGCATGATTCAGTCACTTGAGCATTTGTCAATTCTGAATTGGACATTTCCACTGTATATCTGAGCTCTATTGATGCATTTCTTGGGCTCTGCTTGGTGGTTGCTAATTTGTGGCTTTGTTCCATTCTGGTGAATTCCATAGCTGCATATTTGGACTTCAATGCATTTTTTGTTTGCGCAAGCCTTTCACCTAAGAATGGGTGAATTGGGTCAAAGTAAACATTCAAGATTTAAAAACACATATCAATGAACAAGAGCAAGTTTAAAAGGAATTCACTGAAGACTTGATCACACAGGTTATACTGGTTTGGTCCAACTTTTGACGTAAGTTTAGTTACTCAGTATGCCTATGAGTTTCCACTACTGATCCAAGATTCTAATGGGTTTTTAGTGCCACATTATAAGCTCAATACACTAGAAGAGCTCACTCTCTCTTACAATGTGTAATTGCAGCTCACACTCAAGGTCTCTCTACCTTGAATTACACAATCTCAAGCTTTCAAAAAACTTTTACAAAACTCTCGTAGAGTATAAACATATAAACTCTAAGCTCAACGACATAGAGAATTTAAAACAATATTCAATGCAACAGTAATTCAAAAAATTCGGTAATGCTCGATTGTTGAACATCTTAAATGCTTCTTCTATTTATAGTGTGTTCGAGGAATCGATCGTTGTGTGTATTTATATTTCTATTGAAGTACTTTGGTTACTTTGATTGTAGTCGTTGTAAGAAAATAGGAATTATCCTCTAAGTTGAAGAATGTAAACATTGAGACAAGAGAAAATGTTTTTCATCTTCACTACTTTGCATTAAATATTTCCAACACAAAAGTGTTTT
Source organism: Acacia concinna (assembly GCA_037177275.1). NCBI lineage: Eukaryota > Viridiplantae > Streptophyta > Magnoliopsida > Fabales > Fabaceae > Acacia > Acacia concinna. Next base: position 4,150 of record JBAGKO010215362.1, read on the forward strand.
TTGTTGTTTTGAGTTTGAAACACACTTTTGTTGTTTACAATCTGTTCTATTATATATAAAAAGACTTATAAAAATGTTAGTAGCGAATGGGTAACGATAAACATAAATATTTAATTAATTCAAAAATTACGCTACAGTGCTTCCTCCAATTCCTCCTTCGTGCATGGCTTATACTCGGGAGCTATCCACTTTAGCTTTTTTTTTTGGTTGTTGTTTTTTTTCCCCCGAAACCCTCTTTAGCTAATTATCTATTACTAAGTTTGTTTATATCAATAGGCTATTGGGCTCAATCTTACTGGATATGTATTGCGCCATCCTTATCATCGGTTTTTGTAACTGGTATAAGCTCATATAGAAATTATAAATCGTTTTTCAAAGCCCGCAAATTAAGTTAGTCAATCATTATTAAATTTCTATTTATTACTTATATTATACAAATCTAAATGAAGAAAGTGAAGGGCAAGTGGCCCATGAGTGGGACGTGAACGGGCGGGAAAGGAATGACGAGAGATGATGATAGAGAGAGATTGATCAGAGACTCAGGGCGCTCTGTAATTATGCCCTGTGAAGGAATGTACTGTAACCCAGCTTAAAGCAACAAAAAGTTGCTTCATTGTGATCCTTTTAACTCCTATTTATATTTAATTTATTGGTGGCATCTATTATGTCTTATATATCAATATTAAGACTGCCAAGCCAGTTTGACAACTGTCTAAATTTATCTTTATTTAACATACAAAATATTATAAATAAATTCAACATAATAATAATAAGGGACAATTAATCCCTAATAATAATTAAATAAGAAAAATTTATCTGTATAGTCATAAGAAAAATTTAATAATATATGACTTATACTAAGTTTGATCCAAATAAACTTTTATTCTTTTAGGCCATGATATCCAACACTGATAGCCATGACTATTTTTTTTTTTTTAGGCAGATCCACGGTATCTATAACTAGTAGTGGTGACTAATTATATAATCATGAATGAATGCTAGTTAAGCCCAATAAGTCAGATAAGCTGAAACATTGTGTCAAACATTAAAGAAGAACCAAAATTATCTTTTCTCAAGATTTTAGTGTCTTAGGGTGCCTTAAACAGGAAGAACTCTAATAATAAGAAGATACACATATCCAACAATAGTTCTTTTTTTCTTAAGAAAAAAAATGAATGGTTTTTCCCCGCTAAGGTTAAAAACCCTTTTGCCTTTTTCAGGGTAGAAGTCAGTCAATTGCCTCCCACTATCATACAATCATACCAGACATTCCATTTAAAGTAGCACGCGGTAAAGCATCTTTTGACTAAGAGGCCGAGGTCTTTATTCTAAAGGGGAACGTCTTAACATTTTAAAACATTTTATTCTTCTGTCATTTTGTTTTATTATTTTAAATTACCTTCTCTGTATTATTATATTATACTGTTATTATTTTAAGAGAAGTATTAAAATTAAGTTTAAATTTATAAAAATAACAAAAATAAATGAGTTAATGGTTAAATATGTAAACAAATTATAAATCATTTTTCACAGCACGCAAATTATAATATACAATCACTATTATTTAAATTATTATTATTATTTCTCAAATTTAAACCATGGTTATTTTTATTTATTAGTTATAATATAGAAATATTGTAAGTGACTTCAAGTGGGGTGGCGGGTAAGGAATGAAGAGGGGGAGGGAGGGAGATTAGTCATGGTGGGTTGTAATTATTATGCCATGTGAAGGAATGCAGTATTTAATATAAAATATATTTATTTAATTTAATTAAAATAAGTTAGCTAAGTCTGACAGTTTGATAACATGACATATATTATCCGATGTTAGTCATCTTTCTTAGTTCATTAATTTCCCTGCTTTTTAATTATTCTTGAAGAAGATTAGGAGGGGTAAATTAGGAAAATATCCACAAATATAAAAATTATGTTATATATTTAAGATTATGATCAACTCTCTAAATATATCTTATATTAATAACCGGATGAACATTTATTTTCTCTTAAAATTTAACAACTTTTCTATTTTGATCCCTATCTTATATATTCTATGAAAATAAAATCAACATAAAAATAGGTAAATGATATAATGATATATTTATATGAAAAATTTAATAACGTGTCTAAAATGTGACCAAAATATACCTTTTTATCTCTACAATTTAAAGCAAACAGTTCAACTATTTAAAACATTATATTATTATGTCTTTAAGTTTTATTATTTGAAGATAATATTATATCATAAACAAATTGATTTGTAAACATTATGAGTAAGTAATATTATGTCTGCTCTCTCACGCGCACACAAAATTAGTTATCGTTATATGTAAATTCGCTACATTAAGAGGTGATGGTTGAGGACGGATGTAGGTTATGTCGTTTCTATTTCTGTTGTACTCTTTCAGTCTATAGTATACAGTCTTTCATTCCAAAAGGGAAAAATTGCTACGTTCTTTTTGTTAAAAGTAGAGTGGATCCACAAGATATATGCGTAATCTCTGGTCTCTCCCGTTAAAACATCAACCATGAAAAGTCAAATTTTGTTGTGGAAAAGCAACCCAAAAAAAAATATAAAAAATTCTAATCCCTATTGTTATAAATCCCTATTGATTTCCGTTTTAATTAGACAAATACCCTATTTATTTCCGTTTTCATTAGACTCCTCCACAAGCGGCCATCATGGATCTGCCTCCAGAATCATCAACAAGAAATTTAGAAGAAGTGGAAAATATTCTTGGATACAAATTCAAGGATAAATGTTTGTTAGACGAGGCATTGACTCACTCGTCTTATTACGCCAAAGATAATAATCCGAGTGAAAGTCAAATAAATCATTTCTCATTCGAGCGTTTAGGTTATTTAGGAGATGCTGTTCTTGATTTGATGGTTACCAAGGAGCAGTTTTTTTTGTATCCAAATATTTCACCGGGTCAGTTGACCCAACTCCGGGCCACTAACGTGGACACAGAGAATATTAATAAAATTAAAAGATTTTACAATATTCACCTTTTTATTATTTGTGAAATCTTAATTAATTGATTCATTTATTTTGAGAAAAATAAAAATATGAAAATCACAGGCAGCCAACTAGGATTAATGTTGTATTTTAATTAGTCAAATCACAAATAGCATGTCAAACTAGGTTCCCACAAGAATTCCTTTCTGAAGGTATGCCCTAGTCTTAATGAGTCCCACGATTTAACTCACTTTAACTATTTTCTTATGAATAGACTAATACCATTTTAGGTTGCTTTGTTAAGTCAGAAAACACATGTGCTCTTATAGACACCATTTTACTAATTTCTGAATATATTTTTGTCCTTTAAAATACTAAACTTATACAACACTAATGTCTAAATATAAAGTGGAATATGGCTTGTATTTAGACATTTTGTTTTGCTTCAAAGTGTTTTGTAATAATTCTTTTTAATTACTTTATCAAAAATAGTTCTTTTTAATTTATTTATGATGTTTTGGAAATATGCAAGTTTCTTTAATTAAATTAAAATAGTTTTTCTTATGTGATGGAAAGCAGATAAATAAGTTCCAAAAAGAAATATTGGAGTTCCCCATGCATTCGAATGGACTAATAGATGTTCCTAAGAATCTTGCAGATCTTGTGGAGTCCATTATTGGAGCAATCTTCATTGATTGTCACTCCAACCTTGACATAGTTTGGGAGGTATGTGAATATACAAGAATTTTTTAACAATAATATTTTTTATTTACAAAAGTAAAAAAATAAGAATCTATATGAAATTTTTAGTGTTAGTTTTTATTTGTCAATCTCGCAGCATTAATTAATTATTGGCTCATTGTCTCTCACTCATTCTCTGTCCAAAAATAAGGGTTCGTTTTTGAAAAATAAATTTATATATATATATATATATATATTTACATTTTATTGCCTTCAACTAACTTTTTCAGGTAATTAATTGGGATATTTGAATCTTATATATATTTACAAATGAGTAATGACCCAAGGGAGTACCTTCTTTCCTCTCTTAGTCATTTAATGGTAATTTTAGACCCCTTTCCCTTTACAATATCTAATTTAATAAATAAAGTATAATTATTTCTAAATAATATAATTTGTTATATACATATATTCATTCACATATTCTTTCTTATTGTATATTATACATAACCTAATGGATGAACAAGTGAAACATATGAAAGATGAAATTTTATTCACTGGTTTTCAGACCTCTGTTGGAGCCAATAATAAATGAAGAAACCTTCAAAACACGTCCCGTGACAGAACTATATGAAGTCTGTCAAAAACATAATATGAAGCTTAAATATTGGGACGACTCATGGGAGACCTCAACGAATGTGGAGTTTCTGGTGGATGGTCAACTAATTGGCAGAGGAAATGGCCCCAAAAAAGAAATCGCTCGTAATAGAGCCGCCCTAAATGCTTTGCAAAACATTCAAACCATTTTGAGTGTTAAGGAAAATTCAACTTCACGTGACATTGTGGATTAATAAATTTTATTGTGTACGTTTTAATTTTCCTTAATTCTCTCTCCCCCTCTGCTATTTGATTATTGTTGAGAGAATATCAATAGAATTAATTTTTCAACACATAATTGGTCTCTCTAGTTCTCTTGTTTGAGTTTCAAAGGAGACACATGCATGTGTTAGCAGGAGTAGTTATGATCCCTGAACTAGATCAGACTGGATATAAACCATTAGAAAGTTAGGTGTCGAAGCAAATAGATGAAGTCCTTCATTGTTTCTTGCAACACCAGGCCACCACAAGATTCTTCTTTGAGCACATCACAATTGCATGAGCTTGTGCTCTAACCTGCAAGAGACAATTCAGTGTTCTCTCAAATATACTTGAATTTCTATTCAACCACCTCTAACAACTTAATATGGCAAACCATGTCGACCATCTGACTGTCAAAACCTGACACTGTTGATTAAGATTCCAATCCATCCAGCTTTAACATGCTCACACGCCCGACTAGCATGAAAAGTATCCTCAGCAACACCTTCACAAAAAGCACACGCAGAGTCACTAGTTTGAATCTGAAGAGGTTAGTTAAAAGCCTTCCCTTACAACTCAATCATAAGAAGTGTTTACACCATTGGGGAGCAGCAACTTTCCAAATTTTACATCAGAAACCAGCACACTGTGATGTACGCTAACAAATTATGCGCTGATTTTACTGTAAACTCCCCACTGTGTGAAAGTCTTCGGACTGGGATATTTTCCTTTCCTCCATTCGTGTGTACACTTAAAAAATAAATTAAAAAAAAAAAACCAACCCACATGCTGTTGGTTTTGCGACACCCTATTATTCTTTGGCAAAACTCGGACAAGCTTTGGAGCCTGTATGTTTTCTTGTTGAAATACGGTACAGTGAGGCCAAATAACGTACTCCATTTTCAGAATATTATTACATCCAGCATTGAAAGATCTCTTCTAACATATTATCACACTAAGCATTTCTCGACATTCTGAGCAAGCTGGCACTGTCATAGTACCTCCACCGCATCCAGGACGTACTATGAAAGTTCTTCAAAAAATACAAAAAATCGCCGTTGCCGGGGATCAAACCCGCGGACATACTCACCACTATACTACAACGACTTGGATACTTAGAGAGGATATTGAATATTTACTAACTGCCTCTTAGGACCCACCATTATAGTGCCTTAATTTTTCTTCATGAGGACCATTACCTAATAATGTCAAGCGACTGCAGATGTGAAGGCTGCAATAATATTTACGGGATCACAAAGCATTTTTCAACATAGACTCTAGCTCCTAATAATGTCATCAGCTATTATTATTTTTGACCTGAATGCAATTAGCTATTATTTAAAATTATGAACATAATAGAAAAATATTTTTGTAAGCATTTTCAAATAATGTAAGGTACAGATGGGCAGTTTATAAATTTATATATTTATCATGTTTTCTTGGTTTATTTTTCTGGTATAATCCGTGCAGCATTAAAAACATGAGAGCAAAAAACTAAGTAACCTATAAAGAAAGATCAACTAAAACTTTCTTGATCAAAACTACGTAATTATGGCATTTGTTTTTTTTTTTGGAAAATCATAAAATTTTAAAACTTCATTTCATAATCATAAGATATTAAAGTGTCACTTAATTTCACGTAGAATCTGATGGTTGAAAAAAGAAGAGATAATATATTTGGAAAGTGGAGATCTTAGCAACGATATTAGAGAATGGGGCATCACATAAACATTTCATAAATTTTTCTTCATACCATACACTAGATTATTTATGATAATAATACTAGAAGTTTTTTTTAAGAGAATATCATACTGTGCTAATTTAATAGGAAGCAAATTAAGATTTGAAAATAAATAATGTTATTCAATCATATCAAATGTTAACGATTGTAATTAACTACAAAATGCCAGTAAAAAAGTTGGCCTTGTAATTCAAACTACCGAGTCACAATCTGAAGGAAAAATATAGAATTATAAATGTCAAGCACCTTATGCAAGTGATAGCTTGAAAAGGAATATGTGACTTATGCCTTGAATATTAGGATAAATGTTACAAGTAAAAAATTATCCAAGTAATTATCTCTGAAAATTTTTTCTTACTCGGATTTGTATTAAGAAAAGGTTAATGACTTTTTTTTTTTTATAAATTGAAAGGCAAGCGTAGGGCGCTTGAGAGTTACATGAGTCAAATATGATATACAATCACCTAAAATAGGAGAGACATATAACTAAATCAGGTTTGGTTAGCTAACATTAGATTCAAACATGGACCTGGTGGATTGCTAAGAAAGAGAAGTTCCATGTTTGAGTGATGAGCCATGTTAGCTATGAGATCAGCACAATGGAGTGAATCTCTGTTAGCATGAATGATTTATAAGTCCCAAGAGGAGTAGATGAGTGATCTGACTGCCAGTATCTCAGATTTCATGGGGTGATTTGGAGCCCCATCATACATTAGTGTTCGAATCGCCTCAGTCAAGTCTAAGAACAGTTGGATCTTATTGAAGCCCTTCAGTTTGCAAAGTTGTAGTCCTGCATATATAGCAAGAATCTCTGTCATTGTAGGCGAGCAAATTCTAAGTTTTTTGCATGAATCCTCCCAACCATCGTCCTCCATGATCTTGTATGAGCCCACCGGCAAATACTGTCCAATTTGACTTAACAGATCCATCTACGTCTATCCTCACATAGCCTTCTAGAGGAGGATGCCATTTATCTTCCGTTTTGCTTGTAACGTTGTAGACTCTGTTCTTTAACTTTCCTCTATCGACTTCTTCTAAGAGCATGTGCTTATAGTGGTGTAGTAAAGATGAGTGCAGGTTGTTGCTTTCCTCCATTGCCTGACTGCATCTATTTTTCCAAATAATCCAGCATAGCAATCCAAAGATTTTTAGCCATGGCCACTTTTGATAGTTTTTAGATCCAACATTGCTTTGATTGTTCCATCGTAACCACTCCTGCAAATTACCACTAAAAAATGTACTATAGTATATAGGGTTAACAACGGAAAGCCATACAGAGCTAGCAATATGGCAATCTCTCAGAACATGCAAGATAGTTTCTTTACTCTAACACTTAAAGGGCAATCATTGGAATCACACAAACCACGTGTTGCTCTCAAGGAATCTGTTGGGAGACTATTATGGAACACTTGCCACATGAAGTATTTTGTTCTTTCAGAAATTGGCCACCGCCAGATACTCATCCAAAGTGGGTCAAGTGCTTGATTTCTTTTATCTCTCGAAAAGTTGTAGGCAGACTTGATGCTAAACAGACCATCTGAAAAAGCTCTCCAATATAGGGAATCCTCATACACTTGAGCAGCAGAGGGAGGAGGCATTTCCATAGTCCGATTTACTAACCAATTTGAAAGAAAAAGACTCCATCTTCCTGAATCCCAGTTGCCAATGGAAGTTAAAAAAATTGGCGACACAGCTATCATGATTAATGAGATGATGGTTGCTATCAACGTAATGGAATAAGGGGTGTTCCAGGTTGGACCAAAGTTCCCACCACGCATTAGTAATCCTACCATTTCTGACTCTACTACCAACCCCTTTCCTGAAAGTATCCCACATAGTGACCATTGCACTCCAAATAGCCGATTGATTCGACTTCCTCACTACCCTTGAAAATTTTCCATCACCACAATTGTATTTTCTCTTAATGCAACGAACCCATAATGCATCACTCTTGGTCACCAAAGTCCAACAAATCTTCATGATGAATGCTTCATTTTGGTAAGAAAGATCTTTAAAGCCAAGACATCCCATTGACTTATCACATTTAATTTTGTTCCAGGCAATAAGGTGCATTTTACTCTCTTGCTCCCCATGATTCCAGAAGAAATCCTTACTCAGTTTGTCAATTTCGTTTAGAACACCTTTGGGAATCAGAAGATATTACATTTGATATGGAGGGAGAGTAGATAAGATTGATTTGATGAGGACAGATCTCCCTGCCATTGATAACTCTCCATATTTTGTACATTTAAGGTATATTTTGAGGATATTTGGAGAGTTATCTATGCAATTTGAAAAGATTTCTATGAGGTTTTATTTTGATGAGATCAAATCAAAGTAGTGCACTAACTATGGGATTTTGGTTGTACATAATTTAGATTTAAAATAAAATAGGAGTAATTTAAAATAGGATAGTAACACTAATTTACTATTTTAATATATATATATATATATATATATATATAAGAAGTTGCTTTTATTTTATAGTTTTGTATGTTATGCTAATTGT
>JBAGKO010215373.1:0-12894 GCA_037177275.1 Acacia concinna
CATATATCATATATCCTACACAATGTCAAAATAAGGGTGATCGTTGTTACACCCCCGAATGCAAAAATTCATAGCCTGAACACAGTCTGATTTTGCAATGATCTTCTTAAAACCTCTTTTCCAACATAATTGTAATCCATTTATGAGACTAATGAGCTTTACAATTGCCGGTGGAACAGAAGTTAGTCGCCCATTGAATCCACAAATCCTTCTTCCTTCAGCCTCCTTTATGACTCCTCCACGGCTACTCCTTCCATCCTCTAGCATCGATCCATCCACTTCTAGGATCACAAGATCTCCATCGAACCTGTGCTTGTGATCTACCTGTATACTGTGGCTCGTATAGAAATTACAATGTTCCACCAAGTCCTTATCCCAACAAGCCTTATACAATGAATGAAAGGCGTTTGTGGTACAAGTTGGTGTAATTTCATTGAAAACAAAGTTACATCTAGCCACCTAGATATCCCAGCAGATACACCCAAATAAAATGTTCCAGCTAACTCTCTTCGTATTTGGTGCACCTGCTTCCTTTTTGAGATTCTAGTTTATCTAGCTTTCCCTTGTAAACTAAAGAAATTGTTCCAAACATTGGGATAAAGAACTAATTTCCAATGTTGTGCCGCATTCACATAGTCTCTGAGTAGATGCATTTCCGTTTCTGCTCCTTCACACGCATTAGGACAAGCACCCACCTTAGCTAAGCCACGATGATTCCTAAGCTCAGTTATGCAGGCCCTTCCCTGTGCAACCAGCCACATGAATGATTTAATCTTTTCTGGTACTCTCCATCTCCATAGCTCCCGCCAAATAGTGTTTACCTATTCTGGGTGACCTGCACAAAGAAAGCTATACGCAGATTTAATAAAAGAAACGTTAGTAGATGGTTTCCATAAAACTCTATCCTCTCTTCTCTCCTCATGGGGTGAGTAAGCACACATGATCTTAACAGCAGTCTCATGATGGAACCAAGCTCGAAGCTTCCCATAATTCCATTCCCCATACTTATTGGTATAATCAGAAACCCTCTCTCCGCTATCAATAAGCTCTTCATATCATGAGATTAGATCAATAAGAGGAACATTCAACTCTGACCAATTTTCAAACCAATGCCCTTCTTGAAAGAGTCCCACATGGTACATATACTCCTCTAAGTAAGCGACACATTTCCCACTTTCTTCACCTCTAGCTTCTCAATATTCTCACACTTGTATTTGGACTTAAGAATCTTCACCCAAAGTGTATCCTTATCCATCAACAATTTCCAACATAGTTTGAGAATAAAAGCTTCATTTTGCCTTATTAGATTTTGGACACTAAGTCCTCTTAGCTTCTTATCCTTGGTCACTTGATCTTAAGAAACAAGATGAACTTTCCTTCGACCCTCTTCTTCCCCCCAAAGAAATTGCCGACTCATCTTTTCAATGTCTCTTACAAGACTCTTAGGTAATAACATTGTTTGCATGTGATATGATGGGAGACTAGAAAGAACTGCTATAATCAAATTGGCTCGCCCTACCATGCTTAGATATCTACAGTTCCAGTTTGAGATTTTCTTTTAGGTTCTAATCAAGATTGGGTTGAAAAGGGCATACAAAGCTCGCTTGTGGATCAAGGTTATGCCTAAATACTTTCTCAAATCACTAGTCAGACCCACACCCATTTTCTGACTCAGCTCTCTTGCTCTAGAGAAATGCACATTAGCTGAGAAGCATATTTTAGTTTTGTCTTTGTCCATTCGTTGGACTGATGCTTCACAGAAGGTATTGATACACCTAAGCATTTCATCAACTTGAATTGAGGATGCCTCTCCAAACAACACCAAGTCATCAGCAAAGAATAAGTGGGAAATCAATAGTCCTCTCGGCTTTAGTTGAATTGGACACCACTCCCTACTAGTTATTGAGTTCACAATGATATGATGAAACTTCTCCACATATAAGACAAAGATGTAATGAGAAATTGAGTCTTCATGTCAAATGCCCCTTGTAGCTCGAAATTTCTCAATTTCTTCTCCATTCCATAATACCTAAAAAGAAGCTGTCGAGATACATGTCATAATAACTTATTTCATTTTCACATCCATCCTTAGCTCCAATAGAGTATCATTGATGAAGCTCCATTCCAATCTAACATACATTCCCTTATAGCTCGAAATTTCTTAGTTTCCTCTCCATTCCATAATACCTGAAAAGAAGCTATTGAGATACATGTGATGATAACTTCTTTCATTTTCACATCCATCCCCAGCTTTGATAGAGTATCATTGATGAACCTCCATTCCAATCTATCATACACCTTTTCTAGGTCCACTTTCACTACTAACCATCCCGTTTGCCCTTTTTTTCTTTTCATATAGTGTATTACCTCTTAGGTTATGATAATGTTATCATTATTCTGCCTACCAAATATGAAACTACATTGGTGAAAACCAATTAGTTTTGGGATAATATTTCTAAGCCTACTATTGATCACCTTAGTAATGATTTTATAACTGACATTACACAAGGATATTGGTCTAAACTCCTTAATGTGACTTGAATTATCTGCTTTAGGTATTAGAACCAAGTGAGTATCATTGAAGGCTTAAATCTTGCTTAGACCCTCAAAGCACTCTTTCACCATACCGCAGATGGATTCTCCCATAATCTCCCAGAACTCCTGATAAACAAAAGGTTGAATTTTGTCCTGTCCAGCGGCTTTGAACTCCCCTAAATCAAAAAGAGCCAATTTAATCTCATTATCTGTTATAGCCCCTGATGACATATTTCTATCAGCTTCATTTAAAGGTGGATACATATTAAAAAGTGCTAAGCCGTCCTTCTTGATTAGAATAATTGGTAAAGAGCTTTTGATAATACTCTATCGCCATTCCTTTCAAGTCATTTTGATCCAAAACCTAGCTGCCATTATCATTCATAAGCCCATCAATTATATTCCTTTTCCTCCTTATCACTGTTGTGGCATGGAAATATTTGTTGTTTTTATCTCCCTATCTAAGCCAGTTACATATGGATTTCTAGTACCAAAGAAGTTCTTCTTGAGCGAGAACCTTATTATACTCCTTCCACAATTCATTTTTTGTTTAGGCCAAGTACTGAGAATCTCTCCTCTAGATCTCTCTATTTCCTCTATCCTTTTCATTAATCTCTTCTTTCAACCCCAGATGCTTCATATTTTGTTTTTATTTCATAGCTCAGCTTCCTTTAAGAAGTTAGTAATTTTTTTCTTTCAAGGAACCCCTTTCCTAGCTTTTTTTAACAATATCCTTAAACTCAGGTTCAAGAACCCATCTCGCTTGGCATCTAAATGGAGGAATGGATTTGGGCAAGTTACCTCCTAGTGCTGATTGAATAAAAAGCTGACGATGGTCAGATCCAAATTTACTTAGGTGAAAGACTCTTACATGAGGAAACACACAATGCCATTGGATATTAGCAAAAGCCTAATCAATCTTTTCTTTTAACAAGTTCTTTTCCCATGTAAATCTATCCCCAACAATTACAATCTCAAAAAGCTCAGTTTCAACAATACAATCATTAAAGTGCTTCATAGCATTAAAATTATGATAAGTCCCTCCCACTTTATCCTCCACAGTACAATAAGCATTAAAATCACCAGCCACAATCTATGGCCCCTGAGTACTGTTATTCAGATCTCTAATACTGCCCTATAACTCTTTTCTTAAGTTAACCGAAGGCTCCACATAGATACACGTAACCCAACAAAAAGAGTTTACATTATTAAACACTTTAACATGGATCAATTGAGTGGTTGAGCTAATATAGTCAACAGCAATATCCTCTGCATTCCAGAGAATCCATATTCCTTCTGCATACCCAGAAGCCTCTACCCTTATCCAATTACTAAAACCCAATAGTCTAAGCATACTTTCAACACTACCTCTAGTCTCAATTAGCATAAGTAAATCAACAGATTTTCCCCTTAGCAAATCTTTCACTCTTTCTAGGAATGATTTTGATGCTGCCCCACAGCAATTATATGCTAACAAATTCATAGACATTAACATAATTTAAATAAATTGTCTAAGAAAGGAACAAGCTATTACCATGCTTATGGCTCGGATAAGACTAGAAATTCCCCTTCCTCGCCATTCATTTCCTCCTCTATGTTCAGTGGCTCATACTATTAGTCTCCTAGGTCTTTTATCATCACCGGACCAGGATCTGGGGGTTTCCCTTTCATTATATTAGCTTCCTGCTGATATGTTTCATTGTTCACATTACCCAGGGCCATTTTATTCCTTTCAATTGAGATATCTCCTGAGATGGGTTTGATTTTTCCAACGAATTGGGTTTTGGGTCTTAAAATAATAGACGGCCTGGTCTACTACCATCCACTGCCCCAGTGACTACCTGATGCTTCCTAACTTGTTGTTTGCACAAAAGGCAAGGAGAGCTAATTTTCGGCCTGGTTATGATGGCCCTTTTTATTCCATTAATGATCAATTTCTTACATCCTTCATGTCCCTTCTCTCGGCCCAGGCCCAACACTTTATTACTTCCTCCACTCATTCTACGGCCTTATTCTTCAAATCTTTTGTCAACCCACTTTTCCCATTCTTCTTTCCTATGTCATCTTTCTTCAACCCCAAGGAGCATGGTATATTGCACTCTCCTTTTTCCACTCTAACCTCACCTACAAACGGAACTTCAGGAGCATTAAATATTCTGGAGTTCTCCTCACTCGTGACCTCTGGTTTCTTGCGCCACTCATTCATCTGTTCTTTATTCTAACTGACTTTCTTCTTTTCCAATGCACTAGTAGGTAAGTCTCCTTCACCCAGAACATCAAATCTTGTACTCCTCGTTGAACCCTATTTATCACGGTTACCTTTCGGCCCTCCATAGTTTTTCACCTGGTTGCCTCTCTCATTCTCTACTTTAGTTGACCTCTGCTTGAAAGTATAGGTAGCTTTCATCCAGCCTCCGTACTCTTTATTGATAGAGATTCCTGGCACACTCATTAACGGTTGATGTTCATTCATTGTCTTCCTCTAGTCTACCACCATGTTCATTGGCATTCTTGTTTCCGGTGAGCTATCCCCTGAGTTCTTTCTATTATTAGTTTTTGATATATTCAAGGAGCACTCCTCTTCTGTATGGCCATATTTCCCACATGAAAAACATATTGTGTCTAACACCTTATATTCAACTGTAAACACTTTGGTCTGAAGGATAAATATTCGCTGTAACTTCTTGTTTAAATCCACTTCCACACTAACCCTTACAAACTTTCTTCTCTCAACCGTTTTATTCATCATGTTATTGTTCACAAGGGTATTCATATCAACTTTGATCACCTTGCCAATCAAATTCCCTAATTCCATAAGAAGATCCTCAGAGTAGTAATGAATTAGGAGGATTGTACTCTAACCTATATTGCGACTTTTCTTACCTTCGAGCAGTAGGGGTTGAAGTAAGGACTCCAATATTGTACAGCCACATAATGACCTTGTACGATACATGGCCCTTCAAATAACAACTTTCTCAGCAAATCCTCATCACCCGACCGGAAAACAAAGAAGTTATTTGGTAAATCTATTAACTCTAACTTATCTGATTTTAGCATCCAATACAGCCTATCCTTCATCACATGTAAGCTTGTTTGTTTCCCTAATAATGTCACTATTAGAGAATCTTTCCATGGCAAGCAAATGTTTTTCAAGTTTTGGTAATCCGTCAACTAGTTTTTATTCATCTTCCGATAGCACTGGAGCCATTTCTTACTTCTCTTGGAGTCATTCTTGCATTTGAGTATTAAACTCCTTTTCCAAATTTCCCTCTAAATCTTTCCCCATCAACATAGCTCTGTACGATATTGGTGATTTCTATTGTCCCTTTCTTATATCAAGTATAAAAGGGAATTTCTTTCACATATTTATTTCGGTAAATAGTAAAAATTATTTTAAAACCTAATACAAACAATAGTTGACTGAAAAATTACTTACTTTCCATTTTTCCCCTTTGATCTATTTCTCATTATTTCTCTCTTTTATTATTTTCTTAATTCTAACTCATGACAGCTAAAATTTAAATTCAGGCGACACTCTTAACGAATTTTTTAATATTTCTATGATAAAAAGCCAAATTTTATTAAACAGATAGTAAAGTGATTACAATACGTAGGTTGCATTAAATAAAAAACAAAAGTAGTTTCAAGAACCCTAAGACAATAAAACAATAAAGCAAACAAACAACAAAGAAAAACAACACACTAGAAAACAAAGTAGTAACACTCTTAGAACAAGAGAAGGTTTGAAGCCACAAAAGACTTCCAATAGTGCAGATGGAACCAGGACAAGTCGTGCAACATCAAATAGAAGGGTCTTGCAGCACATATCCCAAAGGACATGGGTCACGCACCCAAGTGAACCAACATGGTTTGAAGCTTCTCTTAGGAAGAGAGATAAGGAAAATGGATAGGTCCATATGCCAGAAGCAAAGAAAAGTGAACAATCCCAAACTCCAGGTAACGTAAAGGAAAAAGAAGATAGCCCAAGCTCCAAACCTAAAGCCACAAAGGTGCAGCATAAAACGATGGACATCTAAGGGGCTGCAGAAGAACTTAGAGACACCCAACAAAATCATCCACAAGGATGGAGCTTTTTGGCAGAAGCTCCATCAAAACCCAAAGTAAGGGTATGAGATGCGTCTCAATGATGTTTTTGAGAAAAGAAACAGATAGCCAGGCCTTGAAATTGAAGATATGTGGATAACAGGAAAGGAGCCCAATAACAAAATGAAAAAGGATCGCTAACTTGGGGCAAGAAGAGCAAAACTTCACAGCCCTGAGTAGGAGTGGGAGGAAGAAAGGGGATGCCTCCATATTCGCTAAGAACAAAGGAAGGCAATAAACTTAAAGACTACCTCTAGATTCTTGAAATAAAACTAAGAGTTTGCGATATTGGATAAGGCTAACATCAAGCACTTGGAGCTAGGAGAATAGAGCTTGGAAAACAAAGAGGTGAATTTAGTTCACTTAACAAAAGGAGAAAAGAGAGAAGCAACTTTTCTTTTTAGAGACCAGACCCGGATTAGAATAGGTAGAGGAAGGAGAGTTGCAATGAAATGAGGTTGAATAAGAGAAATCATTAAGACCAACCCCAAAAGTTTGACCCAAAGCAGAGTAAGCATATGAGACTGAAGCCCAAATCACTAGCCCAATATCCTGCTAAAATTCATAACTAGACCCTGAAAAGGTAACATGAGTAGACTTGGGGCCTACCATCTTAACTATAGTTGAACATCGAGTTGTTGCCTTGCTACAGTGATTTTCATGAAGACCCAAACCGCCACAACAACAACAATAGAGTGAACATGTATGCTCATGAGAACATAGAATTGAAGCTTCTTCCTATAACTAAGTTGGATATAATTTATCTTAGGGAAACAAAATAGCTCAGGGAGAGCAATTTTAATGTAAAGGCTACTAGACCGAACCAAAGAACACGGATCATAGTCAAGGAAAGAGCCAAATATATTACCAATTAAGAGAGCAACCATTGGTAAAAAGGAATCTCATGGAAAATTGAACACCTGAATCCAATTGTGATAAAACAAAAAAGAAACCAAGGATAGAGGAGTAGCCAACCCCTACTCATAAATGCCAAAGAGAAACCTTAAAGAAGCCATAACCCATGATCCAAAATAGAGGAATAATAGGAAGCATTGGTAAAATGAAGAACAAAGTAATTTTTATACTATTGAACAATAAAAACCTCTCCTTTAAGCACCTAATGTAAGGAAATAAGAGATTGAAGCCTGCGAGCATGAACAAGGCGATGAGAAAGAACTTTACCAAACAAAAAATGGTTGTGACAATATCACACATGATGAGAATCATCAAATGGAAGAAAGAGAAAATGAGCAAAAGCCATGCCGATCTGGAAGAAAAATGATCAAGAAAGTCGACAAAAATAAGATAAAAAGGGAAAGAGAAGATATGAGAAACATCAAAGAGGACCAAGCAATAAAGTTCCGCCAACGATGCCAAAAAGCGTCAAGCTTGACACCATAAATCACCAAAAAATGGTGTTGAGGTACTATAGATTCGATGTTCGTTTTTGTGTGGTGCGGTGTAGTCTTCCCCTCCCCTCCCAAGACTCCATTTTTTTTCAGAGTAAGAAGTTTTATTAAAAATCAATTCTCACCTAATTCAAAATATTTTAAAGCTTAAAAGTTAGAGTCTAAATTTAAATTTTGGGTTGATATAACTTTTGGTCCTTCAGGTTAGAAACTAGTAGTTTTGATCTTTTAAGTTTACTTCGTTTATAATTATTAGTCTTTAAAGTTTGAAAATGACTTGGTCCCACTTTTGATAGCGCTAATTCACCTAACATGGCACTAATACCAATAAAGTAGTTTATGTTGCACGTTTATTAGGACAACTGACATATCAAATAACATTATTTTGATTAATTATAATAACATGGTAAAGGAATTCATCCTATTGTTTTCTTTTTAAATTAAATGTTAGACTTATAATTAACCAAAATAATATCATGTGTCATGTTAGTTATCCTAATAAGCATCCCATACAAACTATTTTAATGGTGTTCATGCCATATTAGATGAATTAACATTGTCAAATACAGGACTAAATCATTTTCAAACTTTAACAGCTAACTGTTATAAACAAAATAAATTTGAGGGACCGAAAATTGGGTCAAACTTAAAGGATCAAAAGTTATATTAACCCTAAAATTTTAGTATTTTAGTTAAATATGATTGCGATTTTACTCTAACAATTTGTATGAATTTAAATACAAAAAATTTAATTAAAAATTGTAAATATAAGTGTTAGGTAGAAATAAGTTGCTTCTTCTAACTTATAATCAAGATTATGAAATCCGGATCAAAGACTGAATTGGACCAGGTCAAAGGTAGGGGTGTTTATAGGGTGGTACGGGAATGAGACATGCCTATTCCTCGTCCTTTCAAGCGAAATGACCGATACAACAAAGTTGTCCTATGTCTGGGAGGGAGGTAATAGGGCATCCCATTTATTTATTTTTGTTGAGGACCTTGACATGTTGACGTGTTTTCTTCTTTTTTCCCTTGACTTGTAAAAACTAAAATATATGAGTATGAGTTGGTAGATGATTGAAAATATATAATCCAAATAAGCAATCATCCACTTTTTTTTTATAAAATTTAGTAAAGATTTTGCGTTAAAGATAAATCGACATATGATAATATTTATCTAAAAAGATTATATGATCATATCCTTTCATATAAATAATACATATCTAAAAATATATTAGTTATATATTTAATAAAAATATTAATTTTCTTGTAAAAATAAAAATAATAGATATTATATATATATTAATTAAACTAATAAGTAATAGTAAGATGATTTTGGGACGGGACAAATGGCTAGCTCTTGTCCGTCCCAAATTTTTTTCGGTATGGATCTATCATGTCCCAAAATGATAGGGATTGAAACCAAATGACTGGAACGAGATATAATTGAACACCCATGATCGAGGGTCATCATGTCATATATCAGATTCAACCCGATGCCAAACCTTCGGGGAATAAAATATTTTAAAATAACTTAAATTTTCATCATAGTATCATACTATCCAAAATCAATTCAATACATTAAATCACTAACAAAGCAGTTATATACTTATTCAATATCATTTATAATTTCTTTAAGATATCTAGTATCAATTGAGTGAATCGATCATCCAATGATACGATAATCAATAATCATAAAGGTTTTTCCACTTTTCTATCAAATTATCAAAATAGATACATTATAGTAAAATATTACTACCTACAATCCTTTAATTATTACACTAATAATCATTTATACAAAAATTATCATTAACTTTGACTAATATTATTATCTACTCTATAAAATAATTTTTTTAAAAAAATGCAATCCAATCACACCGGGTTGCATGAAAACCCAAGTTAGTGGCTTACCTAAACCAGTTTCATGGCCAAGTCATAGATTTTTTAGGCTGACTCGGCCAATCCAATCCCAGTATTGTAACCCGTCTTATAATTGATATTTTGATAATGGCATGCATGCTAATATTTTATAGGGAAAAATATAAAAAATACCACTTAAATTTCAAATCAGTCTTGTTGCTTATAAAAATACAGGTATTTATTAACTTGAGTAACAATTGACAATTCATTTTAAGAGAAAATCAATGATTTAGAATTTTATGCTCTACTTGGATGGGAGCGAAAGTTTTTTTTTAATCAACTATGGGAGTGAAAGTTGAGAGAAAATGAAAAGAAGAGAAAATTTTATCACCCTCCTTGCTTGAAAAGAGAAGAGAAAATTGAGAAGAAAGAAAATGATCAAATATTTGAATGACTAGAATACCATTCTCTTTCTATCAAAATGTATCATGTTTAATTGCTATCAAAAAATAATCATGTTTTAAGATCAAACCATCGTTTTAATAAAAAAAATTAATATGGTGACTTGTTAAGTAAGAATTAATAAAGATATTTAATTTAATTCCTCACAAAAATTATCTATTTATATATTATAGACCAGTATATGGATTTATGAGCAAGTGAGAATAAAGTGAAATAATTTTAAAAAACCTAAAGGAAATGAGCTATTAATAAAATAAATCATTCATGGAATATAAAAAAGGAGCTAACCGATTGACGAAATACCCCACTTCTTCTCTTCATTCCTCCACAATGTGACAAGTGACGCTAACAGGTTGAGGGGGAGAGAGGGGCAGTGATGGAAACGGAGCTTTTTCATCTTCATCTCTCCATATGCCCCACACTCCATTTACTTCTCAACTTTTCTTTTGCGAAAAAAATAAATAATTACCTATTAATATTAAAAATCTTGTAAAATAACTTAAATTTAGTAAATGATAAATAAGAGGTAGAAAATTAGTCAGTTTTAGTCATTCTCAATTGGGTTTTGATCAGAACCTCTTATTTGTCATTTACCAAATTTGAATCATCTTTCAAAATTTTTAATGTTTAGAGAGTATTTATTTATCTTTTTCCATCTTCTTTTCTCTTAGTTTTCTTTCCTCATACAAACAAGAAAAAACCATTTTTCCCAATTCCTTTTACTCTCTTATTTTCTCTCAGTTCAGATAAAAGGTTAAAGTTTAAGAGTTTGAGCAGTATTTTTTATTTTTTCCCCTATTTTATGACTCATGTTTCAATAAAATTTGTTGAGATACTATTGTCATTAAATTTATTTTTTAAAATCTAACGATAACTATTCTTCCTTTCAATCAATGTATGAATCATGGGTTGGCAAACAAATGTATGACTCTTGGGAAATGTTTCGTATTTAATCATATTTTATATTACTGTAAAAGGTCGGCTCATGAACAACGTGTCTAAAGTTGGATAATATGGCAGACAAGTTGCACTTTCTTGCTTATTATTAATTATTATTGGAGTGACTTTAGTGACAATAACATAAAATATGGATTGGGTTAGGTGAGGTTGGATGTGATACTGAAATTTGATGGTTCACACTTCATCACACATCTTCGTACATTTGCCCTCTCAACTTAGGTGTATTTGAATTAAATATTGTAATTGATAAATTTTTTTTTTTAAAAAATAAGATTAAGTTAGAGTAAGATTGACTAATGTAATTTATGTTTAGAATAAAGATTGTAGAAGTTACTTATACAAAAAGTAAAACTTGTTTAGTTGAAATTTTGTAAAAGTAACTTTTGATAGGAAATGATTGAAAAAGGCATGAATCGTATTATATAGATTACACACATATATCTAAATATATTGTCATACTTATATTACCTCCGATCTAAATTATAAGATCTAGTTGACTCTTTTAACTTTCTTAATCTTTCAAAAAAGTCAATTGAGTCTAATTAATTAAGACCCAAAGAAGTCTTATTACATGTAAATATAGTGTGATATTTATATTACCTCTTATCTTAATTATAAGACCTGGTTAACCCTTTTGGCTTCTTTAATCTCTTAAAAAAACCTAACTAAGACTTATTATTATGACCGGAAGGAGTCTTATTATATGTAAATATAGTATGATATTTATACTACCTCCAGTCCTAATTGTAAGACCTAGTTGACTCTTTTAGCTTTTTTAATCTCTCTAAAAAAATCAACTAGGTCTTATGATTAAGACTGGAAGGAGTCTTATTACATGTAAATATAGTATGATATTTATACTACCTATAAAAACCTTTTTCCTAATAGAATAATTAACTAAAATATACGAATAAATCCTAACGTGACAATATATAATAATCTAGTATAAACTGAAAGAACGGAATAACTACTCTTAAAAGAAGTAGCTTAATCTTCTAGAGTCTCCCCTGTTGGATCACCACGAGAATTTTTACCTGAAAAATGTTAAATTGATAGGGTGAGACAATGTCTCAGTAACCAACATTTCATCTCATCAGGCATATGAGTAAGTGCCCGTGAGGTGTCAAGTAGGAACATTTATAAATACATAACAATATTAAAAACATCACATGTAACAAGTATATCAATTTACAATGTCATAATCTCATCCTCAAATTTGTCATATGGGTGCATAATTATTGATATTTAACAATTTACTCTCGAACCTCCATTATTACCTCCCACCTTATTTCCTCTTACTAAACCCATAGGCTAATACTCACATATGTAACTAGTAGTTCAACTCAACAAGCTCACCGATCAAGTGATATAGATTAGCCAAAATCCACAGAGCACAAGACCGGACCATGAGTTCTCCCAATACATTAGTGAGGTGTCAATGCCCTATTAAACATAATGGGCCAAAGGACTAACCAATGTACATCTGAAAGCCCACCACCTTATTTCCTCTTTTGTACAATAATTTCACCCCCTTATTTCCTCTAAAATTAATCTCCCATCAAGA
>JBAGKO010215383.1:0-12894 GCA_037177275.1 Acacia concinna
TTATTACACATTTTAATTTCATTGGTATTAACTTATTGTTAGTATTTTCATTGGGCTGCACTTGTTGCAAAAAAAAAAAAGCCAAAAAGGCCCAATAACCGAACTATAATAGTAACCGAACCGAAATTCTTCGGTTAGTTCAGTTTCGGTTAGTGAAGCAATTCGGTTTCGGTTCGGTTTTAATACAACGTTATATTCGGTTATTCGGTTATTTCGGTTATTACCGAAAACCGAACCGAACACCGTTTGCTCACCCCTAATTCCAACTCACAAGTCGGAGTCGGAGTCGGAGTCGGATTAGGCATCTTACATTTCGCTTCCCGTTAACTAGAACCTCCCCCAGCAACGACACCACAGTTTGAGAGGTTAACGATAACGTTACATCCAATTTTGGCTCCTTTTGCGGATTTTGCATCTAATTTTAGAGAGCTTGCTGGACATGGCGGTTCACAATCATCCAAATTCTTGTGTTTTTCTTACTGAACCACCAATATAATCTGAAATCTCAATTTGTGATTTCTACGATCTCTACTACACTCTTCAAATTATGATGTTCTCCATTGTTTGTGTATTTGTATGATTCTCCTCTCTGACCATTTTGAGGTGATTAGCCAATCATGATTATTGATTCTCAATGGCTTGTGATTCAATACTCTTTTTTTTTTCTTCTTTCATTTTTGTTTTGGTTCCTTAAGTTTTAAAAAGGGTTTTTGGTTCCGATTACTCATGAAAACAACTGAATTTGTTAATCCAACGCTCTCATACGAAAACAAACTGAATTTGGGCTTACTTATGAAAGCCCACAATACCCCGGCCCATAAGCCTAATTTCGGGTTTATGTTGAAAATGGTTGTCCCTTGTCACTCATCAGTCATCATCCGGGGATAGGAGAAATTATATTATCTCCGATTCTAATTATAAATTTAGTTAATTTTTATATAGAAATTAAAAAAATAAAATAAATTACTTAATTATATCATATGTTATATTTTGTTATACTATTTTATATTAGTTTATAAGTCAAATGAAATGATTTGAAGAAAAATATAAATTTTAATGCTTTAAGATAATATAATTAAATTTTTAAGATTATTCAAAAAAATTAACTAGATTTTACAATTAGAATTATAAGGAGTATTTATTGAAAGCAAAAATTTTCATCTCTCGATTTTTCAAAGCGTTCAATAATTGAATTTCAATATTTTACATTGAGGGTTGATAGACTAGTTAAACGAACAAATAGACTTGATAATCAAAAGTTACGTATGGGGCAAACTAAAAAAAGGAGACTGAGTTAATCTAATGTAGTATCTGACCAAAAAAAAAAAATCTAATGTAGTCATAAATAAGTGTATTCATATAAATCACTCGGTGTAGGCTTCTGCTTCTAGTGTTTTAATTTACCTGGTCAAATCTTCCAGAACAACAACACAATAATAAAAATGCGTAAAATTCCTTAATTATGGTATAAGAGCATGTTTCCTATCAGCGTTGGACAGCGTTTTTAGGTGGTAGCTGACAATAAAAAAAACAAAAGAAAGTAATTTATGGGTTTTAGCTGCTTGGTATCAGTGACTTATTTTCATAAGTTAGAAAAATTGACTTATTTTTATAAGTAATTTTTTCTAAATCTAATAAGTCATTTTTTTAATCTTTAATCTAAAAACAAATAATTTATTCTATTTTCAATAAGTTATTTCTTATACCCTAAATTTAAGCACAATTGACTTTTTTTATAAATTACTTATTTTTATAAATTCTTTATCATAAGCTACTCATAAAAATAAATTATTTATGATAAGCCACAACTAAACAAATTCCAAATTAAAAAAATTGAAAAGGAAAACATTGAGTTTGGAATTGATGTTGTATTTTGAAGTAGCCAGGGGAATAACGCCTGAAACTCTCAATCTCAGGTCATATCAAATCACAAATGAAAAGATTATATGAAATGAATTAGGGTAAAGGGAATTTTTGTGACCAACAGCCCCTAAGTCGGGTGATATGATTAGTGTTTTATGTAGCACTCAATTCGTGTTCGATCCCAACCTCTTGTAATTAAAAAAAAGCAAATTTTTACATGAAAGTTTTCACTAATTTTATTCTAAAAGCTTTAAAAATCGAGTGATTTTGAGCATGCCCATTGTCTTAATTATTTTGACCATTAGTTGCATTAATATGCTGAGCTAATAATTCAGACGTTATCCCAATTATTTTTTTAAAGTATAAATTTATTCTGAAAATCTATTTCATCTATTCTTATTTTTTAAATGTTGATTTAAAATTTTTTATAGCAAATTTACACCTAAACTAAAATAATAAGAATTATATATAGATTATCAGTTTAATATATTTAATTAACTGTCGATAAAAATTAACCAAAATAACGACATAAATAAAATTGTTCCATTGTAATCTTTCGCACGGGGTTTTGCCTCTCGGTGCCGAGCAAAAATGCCCCTTGAACCAATCAATTAAGTGAGACGTTTTTTTTAAAAAAGAAAAAAAAAGCAAATTGGGCCATTAATAACCCTGACTGTATTAATTATTCAAAACAAACATGAATCATACTCAAAATGACGACATATTTATTGTAGTCTTAACCTCCAACATGTTCACACGTGAGTTTGCTTAAGCACCTAACCTTCATTCCATGACATAAATGTAAATAAATCATGCAACAACTTCTTAAATATATAATTTATTACTATATATATTCATTACAACTAAAGAAAAACACTGATCAGATTTTGTCTCAAATTATAAGAGACAACTGACACCTTTACTTAATCCCAAAATATAAAAGATATTTGAAGAATGCTTTATACTTTAATTCTTTTTTTTTTAAATTTTGCTTTTATTCAATACCAATGTATATTTGTTAAAAAAATATCAATGTATTAATGTTTGTGTTAACCATAAAAGTTATCATTTCTAAAGAGGAAAGAGAGGGATAGGGGGAGACAAAGTGATGAATTTTAATAAGGGTATTCTCTCTCTGATTCCATGTCTCCTCATTAATAAATGTGTTTTAGTAAAAATGAGTAACAATTTTGACATATTTATTATTCTTAACCGCCACTTTAAATCATAAGATTCAGTTAAACATATCTTATAATACGAGACTGATGGATTAATAATCATACTATACATTTATGGAGAATTTCATTCTTCTACTGTTTATATGTAAGGGATGAAATACTAATAACAACAGTTTAAATCATTAAAGTTGTTTTAAAATTTAAGTGTTTTTCAATATTACCTTTATTAATTACACTAAAATCAAATATCATATTAATTATTATTCTCTCCCACTGTAATTATTAAGTATGAACAGATATAAAAAAATAAAATAAATGCTTATTGAAAATTTGTAAGTGCCTTATAAAAATGATCATAAATACTTGTTAGTTAGTGCTTTATAACAAGAATAAAAATCAACATCTCATAACAAATGGAGAATGTGAATTCCTCATGACTTTCAAATAAAAATATAAGATGAAATGTATTGTTTATGAGTTAATAAATGTATAATTTTTTTAATAGATGTCAAATTGATATATATAATATCACCGTGGTTCCTTTTATATTTTACATTAATGCTGATTCAAAGCTTTGACACCTACCTAAAGCCATACTTTTGGGTTGGTTATATATAAATGTTGTAAAATATTGAATTAAATTCCAGCAAATCAACAATTATAAAATTATACTAGGATGGAAATTCAAAAAAAAAAAAAAAAAACTACCTACAATTACATTGGTTAAAAAATTAAATTACTAACCATACTATTCTAAAACATTAAAATCAAAGAGTGAAATTAAAATCCATGATAAAAAAACTCTCCTGGATCTGTTTGTCCCCTTAACTGGTAAAGCATTTATTATCCAATTCACTGGACTTGAAAGGCTATCAAAGTTTTAGTGTTTAATAATAGAAAATTACAAATCAACATCTATGAATTACTCAGTAATTTCCCCTTTGGATGCCGTTTTAAAAATAAGCTCTATTCCATGATGCAAAGTTGCCAGCTACTATATCCAAACAAGTTCCCGAATTAAAAACATAATCAATAACAAACAGTAACATCTTCCATATATATGTTACAAATTGGTTAAATGCTTTGCAGGTATGCATATAAATCTGTACATATAGCGGTTGAATATATAGTCCATCTGGTCTTAATTATAAGAGTCAGTTGAATTATTTAAAGGATCTTAAAAAAGTTAATTATATTAGCTTAAAGCAATAAAATTTAGGGCAAATGAGAAAAATTGATCTGGAGGTATTGCCTCATGGACAATTTTGCCCTAGAAGTTTCATAAAGGGCAATTTGCCTCTACCGTTAGTTGATCATTATTTGACCAAATATGTTGAGCTGACAGTCCACAGGTCATCCACTATATTTTTGCTAAGGTAAAAATTTCTATCGAAATTTTAAAAAAAGATGAATTAGATGACAGATAGACTTCTGAGACAAATTTCTACTTTAACAAAAATAAAATGGATGACATGTGAACTGTTAGTTCAACATATTTGATCAACAAACGTCAACATTAACTGATTTAAAACTTCCGGGGATAAATTTCTACCTAAATAAAAATAAAGTGCCATCTCAACATATTTGGTCAACTAACGGTAGAGGCAAAATTGTCACCTTAACAAAAATCCTTTTGCAATACTTCTAGGGCAATTTTGCATCTTTGCCCTAAAATGTATCATTTTTTTTCAAACTATTTTGTTTGACATATGAATTAATATATAATACAATAAAACACAATAAATGATATGATTAAGCAACTTATTTTCCTTATTTAACTTTCTCCAAAAAAAAGTCAACTAACCCTTATAATTAGGACCGGAGGGAGCATATAATTATTTTGAGTAGCTCTCACTATGTTGATAGAGAAATTCGAGACTTATGGTATACTGTTGAATGCAACTCTCACAACAAAGAATGAAGAAAACAAAGTCTTCTGCTAGACAAGAACTACAAATCAACTGCAAATCACACACAAATCAAATTGACTCACGTTATGCCACTATTCTAGCGACCACAACCAATCTCTGTTGCAAATGTCAACGGATGACAACAGAGAAAAAAACAAAGAACAAGGGAAAGAGAACATAGGATAGAGCACGACCCAGATGGCCACTTTACCAGACAACCTTTGACGCTAAGATACTATTTTGGTGACCACAACAACTCCAACAACCACTTATCAACAAACTTACCCACAGATATAGCTGCCTATTGCTGCAACAACCACAAAATTGTGAAGAACAAGCTCTCTACAATGGTAACAAACCCATATGTCTTTTCATGGCCACTATGCCTTACTATGCAGGCAACACACAACCACCTTGCATGCAACTGTCGGGGTAACTTCTCCACCAAAACATCACTTGGGATACAGCCTCGATCGAGAGACATCACCATCAGAAAATGAAAGTGTGACTGAAGAGCGAGCCACACCAAAAATGGGCAAAATGAACAATCGGATCTTAGCTCAAAGTCGGACCTAAGCGTGCTTTCAAAAGAAGATGAGGGGAAGGTATTTTAAAGCTCGTGATGGCGAAGAGCCTGAAGAGATCAAGGTTGTAAGTGAAGACCTCGTGAGTGACTAGTCAAAAGAGGATGAGATATTACATGCTTGTATGGTAAAGAAAGAATGAGCTAATTATTTTAACCCAACGGCTCTTTCACTTACCTCAGCATTGAGAAAATAAGCCGCATCAAGCTGCTTTTGCATGAAGTTGCTTTTTCATGTAAATCAAATCCAACAAGGAAAAATGATAAGCTCCTTATTTATCTACTAACAAGTAGCTTTTGCACAAAATAAGTTACATTCAAATAGGCACTTGGTTAGTGCCAATTGCTTATTTGATTCTGTATGTTCCTTTTGTTGTTATGAACGCATTAGAAAAACAAAATAGAATTTAAACAAGGAGCAATGTGTTTCTGCTAACTGTTCTTTCCACTTCATCTCTCAATCATTGGATCATGTTTTAATGGATGAGATTTAATGTTAGCTAAACAATTTATAATGGTAGATTTTTATTATATGTAATTTAATAATAATATTTTTTGTACATATCATTAAATCTCAACCATTAAAATATGATCCAATGGTTGAGATATTAAGTAGAGAGGAAGCTTAGTGGACCTTTTACCCTACCAGATTTTCCTAACTGCCCCTATATATACTCTTCTAGTCATTAATGTTGAACTTATTTGAGAAGCTGATATTTGTCTAAATTATATAAGACCTCTTTACAAAATCGGTCAATTTTTTTTTCTGATTTATCCTTATCATTGCTCCCTTAACAATAATTAATGAGAAGAATGAATGAAGTAATTAAGGAATATGATTATAATATTTTTGAAAATACATTCCATATTAATTAACTGAAACTGATTTTTTAATTAATTAAATTAAATTAAATAATATATGTCTAATATTAAGGACAGAATAGAATATCATCACTCGTAAAACAATTACTGAACTCTTTATGGTATGATAATTTGATTAACCTAACAGCCATTTTGTGGCCGTATCTGACAATAAAAACATGCTTAATTACAATTAGTGAACTTGACCTAATAATAGTGATTAGGTTTTGCCACTTGCTAAATATTACCTATTCATTTTAATATAAGATTCAATTAACTTTTTTTTTATTGGCAAAAAAAAATAACTTTTTTTTAGAGATTAAGAAAGTCAAATAGGTTGCTGTAAACTATTTTAATTTATCTTTTTATATCAAATTAATTTATCTATCTTATAAATTGACTTACAGTCAAATGCTGTACGTCATATGTTATAATAAATTAATTTATTTAGCTTTTTAATTTTTTTTTAAAAGTTACATACTGAAGTCTTTTATTAAGATCAGAGTGAATATATACATGCACACCCAAGAGTTTCATTTCATTTGGTCATTTCTGCGAAAAGACTCCTTGATTCACTGCCTATGAAGTATGAACCAAGATGGACATAGACGACTATTCCTAACACTCTCCAAAACAACCAAATCAAATTAAT
Organism: Acacia concinna; assembly: GCA_037177275.1. Classification (NCBI taxonomy): domain Eukaryota; kingdom Viridiplantae; phylum Streptophyta; class Magnoliopsida; order Fabales; family Fabaceae; genus Acacia; species Acacia concinna. Next base: position 7,048 of record JBAGKO010215383.1, read on the forward strand.
TAATTAATCACTATCTATAATAATTATATATTCAAAAACTTTGGGCTTAGAAATACTCCACTACATATTTATAAACTAGTCGAGGCTGCTAACTGAATTATTGCAATTAATAATTGTATTAATTATTATTCTTGGAAGGCTTGACATGACCTTGTTCGTTGTACTTACCTGATAATCATGTGTATGTATCGACTTATTAATTATTCAGAAAGTCAATAATGAGATAGTCAGATTAAATATACTTGAAAATACAGAAAAAGGTTTCGAAGCTAAGTTAGATTATAATTCATAACATGTAGTATAAGAAAAAGAAGAATCATGAAGGAAAAACATCATTTTTTTAAATTCAACTATAAGTGCCTGTAGGAAATCTCTACCCACAAAAAAAAAAAAAAAACTAACTTTTATGCTTTTCAAAGACAGCTTTTATCAATTGTACAACGTAAAATTACTTGTATGTGTTAATAGAGAGTTTATAAACAATAGTAGCGGTTGAGTTAAATCACTTAAATGAAATGAAAGAGACCTGATTCCCTATAAATGTACTTAATTTAAAATTTGAACTTTATGTATGAAAATCAAGTTAATCAGGATAGGATTATCTTTATTTGAGCTTATAATAATCGTAATATCTAATAATTTGATATTAGACAAGTGTGTAAAAATAACCTTTGTTTTGACACAAATGAAGTAAATTAATGCTGATGCATTATAAAAAACCTAAATAAATTGGAAAAATATAAATAGAAAAGGAGATAAAGATAAAGGAAAATCCTATTTAAATCCTTTTACGATATCTAAATTTTAAATCAAGTATACACTTTGAACAAATTTTAATAAACCCTATCGGCTTAAATAGGAAATTCTGAATGCAGTAATTTAATTAATATGTCATTTTGTTATTTCTTACTTTGACTCTCATTAATTCTATTTTTTTTTTTAAATCTCAATCTCAATCGCTCTTCAAACTCTCCCATCCCCGTCCTAAAATCTTCTCCTAAACTGATAGTTCAATCCATATTGTGAAAAGATGTGTATATATAGTTTGAAGGAATAAAAAGTTAAAGTAAATTAATATTCCTTTGTTTTTATTTATAAGACCCTTTTGGAGAATCATAAAAAAATTCTAAAAAAGCTAATTACATTACTTAATGATATCATATATTGTGTTTTATTATATTATATAGTAGTTCATAAATCAAACAAAATAATTTGAAGAAAATGACAAACTTTAATATATTAAAATAATGTAATTAAATTTTTTTTTAATTCTTTTAGAATTTTTAAAAAAGTCTTAAGAACGGAGGGAGTAAAATATAAGAAGCAAGTATTCAATATAGAGAAGTCAAACTATTCTCATTCCAAGGGAAATGTATTCTATTCTAAATTCCACAATCCTAAGAAAAAACCAAATAACCATAGTGGCTAAGGACAAAACTATTAGTTGGAATATACTAATTTCAAAAGATAACAAGGCCTTAAATTATATCAAAACTCTAGTATTAGATAGATAATGTTCTCGCTAATCACACTACCGAAAACCCCATAAAAAATAATTGTCCATTGCGCCCCTCGCCTTAGAGTTCTATCTTTTATTTAAAAGAGGGAAAAAAAAACTAACGGTTGTTTAAGCTTGACTTTTGGGTTAAGTGATGATGTATTAACTTGATTTAAGTTTGGTCTTTAAAAATATTCATTTTTAAATTAAAATAAAAACAAGATGATTGTTCAATGACATTCTAAAATTTTTAATTAGGCATCTCAACATGATCAATAATTTAGTGAAAGTGTAGGCTTTAATTTAGATTTTGCTATTTTGAAAAGATTTAATTATGATTGATTAAGATGGAGTGTAGTTAAAAAACAGAAGAAGAAGATTTAAGATTAACAAGTGAAAAATGAGATACGTAATTAATTAGGCGGCATTCTTAATTATCACGTTTTCTTTGCCTCCTTCCCGTGGGCTTTCGGTATTCATTTTCAAATGCCCACGTCACTGTCGGTTTCACTTATCATCTACTCCCACCAATAATAAGGGTATTTTAAAAAATCTTAAAAAATTTAAAAAAAGTTAATTATATTACTTAATCATATTATATATTCTGTTTTATTATATTATATATAAACAATATAATTTAAAGAAAAACGATAAATTTTAATATCTTAAAATAATATAATTAACTTTTCTAAGACTTTAATAGAATTTTTTAAAAAGGTTCTTATAATTAGGACATGAGGGAGTAGTTAATTTACTCATAATTTTGTCTTCTTGATTGAGTGGGTGAATTATACAAATGTAATACCACGTGTTCTAATTAATTAAGGATAAAAACATAGGGAACAAAACTTCAATTAAATTTGAGTCAAATTAAAACAAATTAAGCACTTTGGCCCCTAAAAAACCCTTGCATCCAATTAAGCAAGCACAATTAACTCAAATTAGCTAAGATTGAGTACTAACAAGTAAAAACTCATGGCTAAATATGTAAAACTGTGAAATACGATATCTAATTCTTAATATAAAATCTGCTTAACTGAATTGAGTTTATCTGAAAAATAAAATAACTTAGTTGATTATAAAAATATAATTTTCTTTTTCTAAAATACGCATGTGTAACATTAATTATATCATTAGTTTATAATTTAGTTAACATTATTTTTTAAAAAAAATAATAAATAAATATGAGAAATTAAATTTTGGATTGATCCAAGATATTATGTCTCGGATCAAACACAGCTTCTCCTATCTATATTAAATATGAGAGGTAGTAATTGAGAAACATCAGTGGGTTAATTTGAAGAGGTGACAACTCACTAATAGTACTTGTGTACCATATGTAGTTAAGTGCAGTTTTTTCTTGGTGAAGAAGCAATTTTATTTAAGGAAAACAGGGAAAAGTGGAATTAAATAGGGATTGGTACATAGTAATAGGTTATCCACATGTGCACGTAGGAAAGGATACAAATTCCAAGTTGTACTTGTCATCTTTTCTTTCTTTCTTTTTTCTTTTTTGGAAAACGTCACTTCTTAGCTAAAAGCTTCTCAAACATACCCTTTTTCTCGACCTTTTGCTTATGCTTTTACCCGAAGCAATCTCTCGAGCTTGAAGCTCTGCTTCGTTAGTTACTATAGTTAGTTAGTTTGTTAGGCTATGAGACTATTTTTTTATAAATTAAGGTATCTGCAGTCTAGTAAGTTAAAGATTAATCATCTACTTATTATGGGTTTTTCCATAAAAATAAGAATTAGTTAGAAGATTTAATGCTGTTCTATACCTAAAGCCAATGATCAAACTACTGACTAAGGTTAAAAGTGGAAAAGCCCCTACCGCTTTATCATACGCCCTTGATTAAGCTATGAGACTATTAATTATACATGTATATATACGTTAATATTTTCTTTCATTAGTTCATATTTGTGTGATTAGATTATAGGAATTATTATTCATGAGTTTAATAATTCTGGATTAATCCCTGTAGTGAATCCAAGGATAGGATGTATCAACTTATTTAATAAAAGGATGACCATATAATTTTTGTCATTAAATAAAATTATATATAAACATGAATTGGCAATCTTTAAAATCGTGTAAACAGAATTTTTTTTTTAAAAAAAGGCTTGATGGATGTAAATTGAATGGTAGATTATTCGCATTTAAAGTCTCCTATATGCGAGTTGCTTACAAAACTTGTATTCCTAATGCTAGCTTGCCAGACTTTAAATGTGGCTTTTGATTTTTAATTTGTTCAAGTGCGCTTTATAAGGAAATATTTAGGTGACTTACGTCGATCCTAGGGCTTATTAGCCGTAAGGCATATTCCTGACTCATAATGTTTATTGAAATGATTGTTGTTAAACTCATGAGTTGACTCTCTAATTTTACATTTTTATCTTATAAAATTTTGTCACGTTTACACTTAAACTCGTGTTGGTTAGAAAATTGGTAAAACTCGCAAGTTTACCTATTGCGTTTACCGATTTTATGTTTTTACTTTATAAAATTGTGTCAACTTGCTATTAAACTCATGTTATTTAATTTAATTTAATCAATTTCAATGACTTTATATATGAATTTTATATAAATTTATTTGTTGAATATGATAAATTATACAATGTGATGATTTAATTTCAATTATTTATATTTAAAGTATATTTAAATTAAATTATTGCCTATATTATATACCTTTAACACCTATTTATTTACGATCCGAGTAATGTGTTTACTTAAACTTGTGATTTGACAATCTTGATTGAAATACTTACAAATCACTAATTAATAAAGTCTTCATATCACTAGCAAGATTTAAAAAAATTACAACTTTGTAGGTCACAACCTCTATATATGTGTGTGTAATTAACATATGACATTTAAGAAGTTAATTTTGATCTTAAATATTAACTATAATATGTTCTCTCGACTATAATTAAGGAGGAGAAAGAAAGAAGAAATTAAGAAAGATAATCAGGACGTTTTAGAAAATATATTTCATATTAATAAACTTAACTAACTACATTAATATAATTAAATTAAATAAATATACTTTATATTAAAAACAGAATGGATAATATAGAAAGAACATTGGGTAATGTGTGTGTATGTTGTAGAGCAGTAATGGCGGCGAGAATTAAGGAAAGAATGTGAAGGAATAAGAATAAAGTGGGTGATTGATTAATTAGGGTTTAATGAGAAGAATATAGTGAAGGAGGAAAAGAAATTAACGTAAAGAAGACGCCAAGCATTGATGATATATATATAGATCAGAAATTAACGTAAAGAAGACGACAAGCATTGATATATATATATATATATAAATATATATAATAGCCTTAGCTTTCCCTTAATTAAGAATTCAAACACGTTCAAGTCACAACTCAGAACTAGTAATTGATACGCGTAACGTAAGACTCCTTACTACTTTGCATACCTTTCAACATGGAAAAGAAAATCGGGTTGGATAAGCTGGTTGAATTAAAAAACCGGCTGATCAAACCCTTGTCTCGTCTAATCATGTGATAAACTCATTGGCTGAGTCGACTTAACTAAATTTAAGTCCACTCGGCCGACTCAATCAACCAGACAAGTTAGTCGAGTTGGCCGAGTTATTTTCTTAAAAAAATTTTTGCCTTAAAATGATGTTGTTTGGGGCCAATTCGTTTTTTTTGTTTTAAATTACTCGGGTCTTACTTGAATTCAAAAACCTACCCTGATCCACCACCCAACCCAAACCCTAATCCGTAGTCCATCACGTCATTTCCTTCTTCTTTTTCAATTCTTCATTAGTTCATCGACAAAAGTCTGAGAACTTCAAGTGCAAAGGCAGAGTAGAGTCACCGTTGATAGGAAATACCAGGAGCTAGGTCGGAACTTCGTAGGAGTTTAGGTGCTTGGCACACACAGTCACACCAATGCACACTTTCACTGACACCCGCACACACCCACACTCACACTCTATCGTTCTCACTTCGCCACACGACAGTGAGCAGTTGAGTTGGTGGTCAGTGGCTGGTTTAGGCTTCACTCTTGACGGCGAGGCAGGTGAGCTAACATGGGGAGCTTTCGAGCTTGAATCACTGATTTCCTGGTAATGCATTTTGAAATTTGAATTTGTTGTTATTCTTCTTTGTATTTTGATGTTGCTTTGCGCCTCTGCCAATCTGATCTGCCAATGTCCTGCTACTCTGTATGATGATGATCAATTTATTAATGATGACTGATTTTATCCAAAATGAGCCTCGCATCTGTGATGTTCTATGCTCTATTGCTTTGTGTTGTATTGATTTTCTATGCTATGAATTTGTTTTCATTGATAAATTCTCATGAGTATATGACTATATGAGATTATGAG
>JBAGKO010215411.1:0-12892 GCA_037177275.1 Acacia concinna
ATGACCATAATTACATTTGGAAATGAATAGTACAATCGGAAGCAAAAATTTTCAATTTTTACATATTCTGCGTTTAGCACAACTCTAAAGGATGTTAAGTGACCTAAAGATGGTCTATACTTCAGGTGTTACATTTATTCAGAAACCTTTTCTCCAATTGTTAAGTTGTCTTCTATACGACTGCTTATTTCTATGGCAGCATCCAACGGCTGGGACCTATATCAGTTGGATGTTAAAAATGCCTTTTTGAATGGTGATCTTCTTGAAGAAGTCTATATGGCAACCACTTGGATTTATTGCTCAGGGGGAGAATGTAACATCATAATTTTTATACTTAGGATTAAATTATAATTAAAGAAAAAATATTTATAATAAGTGAATTTATTAGGTAATTGTTAGAAAAAGAAAGATTTTTTTTTAAATAGGTATGATTTATACTTGTAAAGGAATTGATGGTATACAAATGTAGAAATAATAATAATAACAACAACAACAACAATAATTAAGGAATTAGAAAATATGTATTTATATAGGCATTAATAATTAATAACATAAAATAAAATAAAAAGGAAAGAAAGGGAGAGAGAATCGGTCCCTAAAAAGGAAAAAAAAAACACACACACACACTTCCATATAAAAGAAAAGAAAGGGAGAGAGAATCAGTTCCTAAAAAGGAAAAAAAAAACACACACACACACATTTCTATATAAAAGAAAAGAAAAGCTAAAAAATATAATAATAAGAATAAAAATAAAGGGCCCATGGCCTATTTATGTGGATGTGGGGGAGTGGTATTAAATCAAATATTCCTCCTTTCTTTAGCCATTTCGCTGCTATGAGGCTCTAGAGACCTGAACTTCTTTTTCTTTCATCGGCGACGTTCATCAGTCAAAGGGTATCCTCCTTTCTGGATTGTGGTTGCTACCTTTATTTGTCAAAGGTTGAAAGATTAAGCTTGGAGTTAAAATAATCGATATTCATTTATTTTATATGCTTGTTTTGGGCTGTAAGGTATTTTCCAACCCTGAATCTCTTTAATAATACTTATATGTGTTTTGAAAAATTAAGTGTACTTTTGAATATTAACTACTTTAGTGAAGCAATGTATTTTCCAACCATATGTATGATTTGTGATTATAACTGAGATTAGTGATATTGTGATGATTATGATGTATATGGAATGTTATTGTTGTGAAATTCTTCTGAATATTATATTTATGTATATTGTGTTTTGTTACGGGATTTGTGGGATTGTGTGAAAGAGATATGGTGAGATTGTATGTACATCGGCTCTCTCATTCCTAACCCAGATTTGAGTTGAGTGTTTTGGGTGGACACCTCCCTGTTACGGTATAATGGTGGTGACATGGGAGGGGATAGTTTTCTTGAAATGACTAGCTAACCTTTGATCGGGTATACTAGCATTAATAGGATGCACCACGTTCAAAAGATATAAGGATGATCAGGATGAATGATTGGGGATGATTTTAATTATTGAAAGTATTATGTATATTGAGAATATTATTATGATTATTGATAAACCTGTTTCTCTAACTTGCAATCCATTCATGCATATTTTGTAAATTGGTTTTGGTTACTGGGACTTCGTGTCTCACCCCGTCATTATTGATATTTTTTTCAGTTGAGACCTCTCATATGAATAGAGGTCAAGGGAAGCAGGCGAAGGCATAGGCAATGGTAGCCTTGTATGCCTCTTAATTTTTTTGGGATTGTATTGTTTATGTATTGCCATTATATGGTCATCATATTTTGATATGCCTTGATATTATTTTAGACAACTATTAGCTTCTTATTGGGCCTGAGGCCTTATTCATACATACTCTGATATCTTAGTTGATCCACAATATTTTATGTGTTAAAAACTGTTTTGTTTAGACCCTTTGTGATGGGGTTCAACGTTATATATGTGGACTAGTGGGTTGGGTTTCTACCCCTTTTCTGATTGTGCCCTTAGTCTTATGTATGGGTTACTGTAGTGGGTTTGTGGGTGTGTTTTATGCCCTGGACCTCGATGTGCTGATATGTTGGATTAGTCAAAAAGTTTTTAGAAGTGATGGACAAATTGTTGATAACCATGATAGACCTTTCGAATTTAGTTTTCCTCTTTTCTATCATGGTTAGTCTTATAGGTAAGGTTAATTCTTTTAACCATGATAGTGTTTTGGAAATGTGGTTTTAAACTTTTCTATCATGGTTAACTATTATAAGAATCTAGCTGGATGATTTAATACTTGCTAATTTGATTTAATATCTTGTATGGTAGAAAGGGTCTTTTCACCTCCCAGACCAGATGAGCTATGCACCAATTTTGGCTTATGAATTAAGCCAAGGGAGAGTCAAGAAGGTGGTGGAAGGAGACACATGGCATGATGAGAGAAATTGGCATTAAAATATTATTTTTTTAAACTTCTAAATATTTACAAGTATGCCATTCCCTCTTGCCTATAAATAAAGAACCCCCTTTCATTTTTGTGCACAAAAGAGGTACCCTGGGGAAGCTCTGGCCAACTGGAAATTCGACCCTCCAGCTCAGAATTCAGAGGCGAATCAAGCTACGCCAATCAATCCCTCGATTAATGTATGTTATGGCCTACATCTCCTTTCAATTTCCTTCTCTTCTCTGCAGTTTTGGAAGCATTTCATGGGGTGGAAATTCTGTCCAAGCTTTGGTCAAGCTAGGAGAGGAAGGGATTAATGTTGTTTGATGTCCATAAGGTTGAAAAAGCCTAGATATTGATGTATAAGCTTGATTTAGGTTGAATTGTTGAATTGTGTAGCATGCATGCGGTTCAGCCAAGCCTCCTGGGGTAGTATATGATTTGATTTTCATTAGTTTGATGGTCCCAGTGCGTTTAGGACAGTGTTTTACTTAAGAAAAGTTTGAAAGAACACGTGTGGAACACCGAACCGATGAAATCACCAAAGGCCCCATAATAGGGAGAGTGTTCGTCCAAGAGGGAATTGATGAGGAGAAGTGTGATTTTGATAAATTGAATGTCATAAATGGATTCAGAGGTAGAAATTGTATAGGATTGGCCTCTGAATCAGTTAAATGACAAGTGTAGTCCGGACCCTTTATATAAGGAGAAAAGGTCTTTAGTCAAGTATTAGTAGCATACATTGATGCCTTAAAATTGTGTTATATTTAGGCATAGCAGAGGAGTCCTCCATTATCTCTAGAAGCAGAAGAAAGCACTTGCATTGTCCAAAAGTAATTGGTAGCTAGAACTTCTAACCTTAACTTATAATTGCGTTGCTTGTCTGATTTGTGTTGTTGCTTGTTTTACTGTGTTGTGGTTGAGCTAGCATGTTATGTATGAGATGTATGACTTCCTGCTTATATGCCTTGGCTATATGATAGAGGCAGAGTCACATGCATGCTCCCTATACATGATGAGTGTTGAGAGAGAGGGCACTAGAGGAGTAAGTACAAGCATTGCATATTGCATGACTTGCATTGCATTATATTGTTATTGGTTATAGTTCTGCTACTGAGGTTCCTCCAGAAACCTTACCCTCTCCACAATGCAGGTGAAGGAACTTCAAGAGGCAGAGAAAAGAGAGAGAATGAGCATGTTTAATATGTCTCCTATTATGTTTCTGGATAACTGTATATGTGTATTTGTTATGATACTGGATTCTGGATTGGTATTGTATGCTACTATTTCATAATGTAATGAGGATGATATGCTTTTATATAGTCGTTATGCTGTCTGACTGACATGAACGATGTGAGAAAAGGTAAATTGGCATGGCAATGTGATTATGGTAATTTGGCACTTGGTTTTTGGCTATTTTTAGCTTAAATGTGGGTTGGATATGTTTTAAGCAAATAACGAAGTCTGACCACGAGCCTTTGCACACTAATAGTGGGTACTTTTGGTTGCAAATGGAGTGGTAAAACATATCATTTCGATCTTTTTAGAGAAAGTTATGTTTTCCCAAAGTTGGGCCAAAAATCATGGAAAATTGGAAAATGACTAAATGAATAGTGTTATTTTTACCATATGAATAGTGCTTTTTTTAGGGCTTGTGCATGTGTGATTATATGCAGTCAGTGTATGAAATTATTTTTCTCTTAAAGAGCAATGAAAGATATTTCTAACAAACTTGGAATCACAGTGTTTTGATTTTTCTAGAATTAGTTATGATTTTTTAAAGTTGGTCAAAATTAAGGGGCAGATGAATAGTAACCCAATAAAGTGAAAAAAATTTCCACTGTTTTCCCAACTTAAAGTCATAACTAGTGATTCTAATAGCTATAATATGGTATGGTAAAGGGTATAAAAGGAAGGTGTCACAAGACTCATGTTTAAGTGATTACGTTAGTAGAGGGTACTCATTCATTGCTTGAGATTTGTGCTTATATCTAACCCCTTTCAGTGCTAAGGAGAGGAGTTCCCCCTTGCTCATTGTATTAACTCAATCCATGCCTACACAAAGAACCGTGGCTTTAGCTAGCACTTCTCTTAACACACAAAACAGGATTGCCATTTCCAATATCACAAACCAACCTCGGTATGAGCCCCACACTCTCTTACACAAACATATATATTCCTTATGAGTTACATTTCATTCCAATTTAATTATAACACTTGCATTTATTGCATCTTAAGAAGTACTTTTGCCATCAATTGTGAGATTCTTAAGTTTGAATCCAAATTTGGATGGATCTATTATGAATGCTACAAGTGCTCCTCTAAGTCCAAACCTAAGGATGAGAACAACCGTAATTGCCCTAAGACCTATCCCAATTGTAATCCTAAACATCATACAATTGATGCCCAGACTTTTGAACTGAAATACAACTAATTTTAGATTGATGATTGTTGATTGATAAATTCTTATATTATTAGTTAGCTATATTATTCCGTAGTGATGAAACTGGCACTTGTACTACACCCTTTTTTGATTCATTATATCTACTACTATACTACTGTACAAGATTGTTGACTCTGATGTCAATTATTCTAGGATGAAGCTGCACTTAATTGTCAAGGATAATAATGGTATGACATCTGTGATATTCTGGGATAAACTTGTTGTCCAGTTGATGAATAGAACTTGCTTTACAGTTGAAGCTCTCTTTACCAGAGGTATTTCTCTGCTCCACCTATGTCTTCGAATACTCTCTTAATGTCGTTTAATTCATAAGTGATGTTCATTACAATATACTTTCAATGGCAAGACAAATGAGAGAGTAGTTTCCCAAAAGCTTATGAAGACCCTGTAGGCAAGAAATTGATGTTGTAGTTGAAGATCAATGAGTTCAATAAGAAGTTCCCAGGATCAAGTATTAGTGCTATTGAGTTTACTCTATGTGAGAACTTAATCAATGAGTTCAATGCAACAGCAATAGAGGTAGGCCACAAAATTGATTTGTTAATGATGCTACTTAATAGAATTCACTCAATAAATTACCTAAGACACACCTTATAAATTTACTCTAAAGACCAAGAAATTATGTGTTGGATGGAATGTCAAAAGGACATTTGAAATTTGTAAATAATTAGAATGACCCACTTAAATGCCCTTTTCACTTATACATTAATGGAAAGTGTGTAAGTGGTGTTATAACTATATCCTTGCCATGATAGAGAAGATAAATTATTAATGTTAAAATAGTAAATAGAAATTATATACACATACATGTACAAAATATCCAACTTGGATTTTGAAAATAACTACCAAAATATAATTTTGAGGCATGCACACTTGCCCTCATAGCTTACACTTGTCTAATGGTATTTACTTACTAAATATACGCTTATCTTGGTTCCCAATGTGCATTCAAGACTAAATCAATCATTATTATCTTCTCTTTTATCAAGTACAGCTTTCAAACAAGTGTTCCTGCTCAATACCCAAAACAAATGTTGGCAACTACAATTTCACACAAGTTAAACAACCAAGTATCCATCTGCCCAGTCAAAGTTGATGTGTTAGAATATAGTTTAGGACGATCAAAGAGGGTCTACGGGATGTTGTGAATTTCTAGTAGCTTAGACATGTTCAAGAAAATAAAAGGACTAGTAAGAGGACTAATACTTGGTACACTATACAGAGAAGATGCATATTGTGTATGAGATGCTAACACAGGTTCACCTTCAAATTAAATCGATAAGGTCATAAACTGAGTCATACAGATTCATCCAATTCTATCACTAATTATCATTTCAATACAATAAGTGTTTATTACATGGCAACACCAACAAAGAGTGCAAATAGATTAGTCAAGAGAGCTTCATCTACTGACGGCCATGAAAGCACACTATCATCGTATGCTTCTTTGTTTACTCTACGATCCATATTGGATATGCAACAAAATTTATCTAACAGGCGTGATAGGCAAAGAGGGAAGAGATCATTTTCCTTAAATGACATAACAAATGTCCAGACAAACTTGTCCAACCACTTTCAAGGTAACTTAACGTGTAATTTTCATTACTTTCCATAGATACTAACCTATGCTATTTCACAATTAATTAATGAACACAATCCTTCATCCTTATTACAGCTAGAAGCAATCATATTTAGCCTAAATTACCATACAAAAGGAAAAGTGCATGATGGAGAGGATTAGAACGACATATAAATGATAAGGTATTGCTATTGAGCAAGAGGGCTTCGTATAGGAGGGAAGGTAAATGTCTTCCTCAACATAATCTATATTGTCGGATGGAAACGCTTTTGACTTAGGACGTAATACATGAATAATGCTTGAAGCGTTTAGGATATATAGTTCTTTTAATAATGACACATAATGCTATATTCATATGATGTTAAATGTTAATTATTATTTCTTAAGTTTGTAGACCATATAAACCATGAATGCACATTTTCTAAAATTCTATTTATTTTCTTCTCCTCATATGTCACATGTTAGATGTTTCCTTCTGTAACACCTCTCATTTACCAACCTTTATTACTCAAATAAAAGTAATTGGAATCACTAGCATTGTCAAACCCCTCTTCCAGTTTCACATTTGTCAAAGAGCACAAGTACAGTTCAATAATACGCAAGAAATAGAACAAAAACAATACCAATATACTTATTACAAACTTAGGTGAATGCATGGCTTCTCACAGGATTATCACAGTATATACATTAAAACCATGTCAAAAACAAAATATAACTAGTCGAGTCCACCACAAAAGTCTTCCTTGCACATTGGGTCCAGTCCTTCAGTATTTGGTCACTGTCTTTGGCCTGGGAACTTTATCCTCTAGCTGAGTAAATTATATTTTGTGGAAAAAAGGGTGAGAGTTAAAGAATCTTAGTAATAACAGCAATTTCTCATAAAATATGCGATATATAAATGCGCCTGACCACAGATTAGCCAGCTAGAGGACTAGACCTCTATTTGTCCTATCTCATCTTAGTACCTCAACCAAAGGGTTCTCAACAACTACCACGGCGAGATACTTCTAGCTGGAGGGTCCTCAACCACTACCACAGCTAGGTAAACAGGTGGCATCAATCAACTCAGTACCTCGACCGAAGAGTCTCAACCACCACCATGGCCATACTCTTCTCACATCACAAACATAGCAAAACAATGCATATAAATAATTACGCAATCAATGAGAGACAGAGTTACTACCTGAAGTCTTCCTAGTCTGAGTTCTCTACCGACTCTTTGTCCCTACCGAGCAATATCGAGTCCTACATGTCCAATTTATATTAATGAGTCATTACTCATTTGATATCCATGACCCAAGTGAATTTAAAGGATTACCATTTTTTAACAATCTCAAAAATGCCTATTTACGAAATTGCTCCTAGAGGTACTGGTCTCTTTCCTTTTATACCTGGTATAATTGCAATGTTTCAAAAATTATGACCCGAGCTACCCTACACAATTTCATGTGCTAAATCCATTTATGGCCTCCAAATTACCAAAATCAATTTCCTTCCTCCTGAACCACAGCCAAACCAAAATGGACACATTTCTTGGCAAAATTAGCATTTCCTAGGTTTAATGCTTCTAATTTATGTTCCTACCTTTGCCCTACACAAAATTCCATTTTAAACACATTAGAAGCATCAAATGAGCCAAACTCCAGCTCTAACACCCCAAAACAGGGCCAAACCAAAAAGGGTGAAATTATACAAAAATTGCATTCAATGTTCCATTCATGCAAACACCCTTCCTATACATACCCTAATTCACTTGTTTAAACCATTTAATTCATATTTTCTAGCGGCACTTCCCCGTTAGGGTTCATGCTTCCCAATCACTATAATCAGCCCAAATCATCATATCAACAACAATAACCACCATAAACAACCTCTACCACCAAGAATCACCAAGAAGTAATAAGAGGATCAAGGTTTAGGTGATTACCTTCTTGATTCTTGCCTTCTCTTACTCTAACCGTCCAACTCCCTCCCTCCAAGTCTTGAGTTTCTTCTTGCCAACCATGAATTCAAGAGGGCATAAGAGGTTAGGAGAGGTTTGGTGACAATATTCATGTAGAAATGGAAGATACAAGCTTAATCTGACCTTAAATCACTTGCTTCGTCTTCCTCTTCCTTCCTTTTCCTCTCTTCTTTCTTCCTCATTCTCTCTCTCTCTCTATCTCTCTCTGTTGCTCTCAAGTTGGATGAAATATGGCCATATTTTAATGCTCAAATGATCTTAAATTAGCTTTATCCCATGTGCTTCAATTTCCCCTAATTAATTGGGATTTATTATCCACCACATGTTACATAAATATCTCATTCTCTTCTTAACTTGTAAGACTTATCTTAGCCATTGAAATTGATCTTCCAATCTTACCCTTGACATCAGTTTTATTCTTTCCTTTTTGTCCTTGGACAAGCCACAAATTACAAAGTTGCCATTACATTTTTACAATTTTTGGATTCCTAAACAGAATTTTCATCCAACTTTGAAAATTCATATCTAATTGTACAAATATCTAATTGAGGTGATTCCAAAGCCTAAATGCCCCTTATTTAGTAGTTGTAGGTCCTCTATTCAAATGGAATCAAAACATTCCCAAAAAATTCATATTTGTACACTGCTTCAGAAACTGGCGAATTTTGATGGCCAAATTCAAAAATTCAAATCTCTTAATATATATATATATATATATATCCAAATAATGTAAATGACATATCAAATTAAATTTTGACATGTTTACTTTTAGACTAGAAAGTTTCATAACTTTTGGACATCATTTGTCTAGTCAAAACTGATGCACAACATAACCACCTCTTGTCACTTTCCAGAAATTAGCCAAACTCACTTTGGCAACAATTCTTACACCAAAATCCACTAGTTTATTCCCCTTATATTATCATATACTTAGGGAATTTTGGTGAATAAAAATTTGGGATATTACATGTACTAAGAATCCCAACTTGAAATTTTTCCAAAATTAGGTTACTATTCACAATAACCCTCAAAGAAATTAGCCTATTTTGAAAAATCATAACTAATAGTAGAAAATTTGAAAGCAAGTAATTCCAATTTCTATTTTAAGCTTAGTTAATTTATTTTGAATGAAAAATAAACACCAATCTCATGAGGGTCATAATCGGATCAAAATTTGTTCACAAATTTACTGTTCATATGGTCATTTTCCAATTTTTTAGGATTTTCTCTTAACTTCAACAATGCGTAACTTTTTGTACACAATTCCAAATGGGCTGAATTACCACTCATTTTAAAGCTAAACATGTGATCTTTTAATATGGAAAGTCTTATAGAAATTTTACCCATTTGGTCAGAGAATAGAATGGCCAAAGTTAAGCCAAAATTAGGGCATTTCAATCCCTTAAGGGTCCCCCTTTTATCCTTTAATCATTTAACATCTAATTACCAAGCATGTGACCAATTTTAACTCAATCACCACATAATAAAAACCAACAACAACTTACATTGACTTGAGCTTTAAGGTCCTATTACATGAGCATGGCTTAATTTATAATACATATCTTTATAATTTTCAACGTACAAGCTACGCATGAACAAGTCTTCCCAAAATAACTTCTCCAAGATTTCCATATTACTTAACCTCTTTTCCTCTACCTCTTTAAGAACTTGGCCCTATTTCAAGATTATGGAAAGGGTGAGATTTCTTAAGAAATCTCAATAGCACAAAATCAACCAACAACAATAACATTAACATGTAAAGGGTATATGCTGCCATTTCTACACAATATAACCAAGCTCAAGAAATCACACATGCAAGCATATGCCATAGATAGGAAGCATACCACAACCTCAACTTCAACAATTAGCAAAGGCACAATTGCAAGGAGACATATCACATATCACAAGCTCAACCAACATCAAGGCATACCAACATGCACATCACATTAAGCAACAACACACAATGCAAGTTAAAGTTAGAGTTTGAGATTCTAGCTACCTCTTTGCTCAAAGACAATATCTCCTCCTTTCCTTGCCAAAGATAGACCAAGCTTCTCCTTTCCAAGACCTAAACACAACTACACACCAAGAGCATCATTACATAATGCTCTAACCATTTAACATCAACCAATTCCTCCTTCCCTCAACATTTTCAAAAATTTTAGCAAGCAAGGGGGAGGGATTTCTCATCAAAATGTACCAAATCTTACATAAAACTAAGGCAAATCAAGGTTCATACTTACCTCTTGATGTTGCCTTTTGATAGCTATGAGTTTCCCTTCTTCTTCCCCTTCTTTTTGGCTCCAAGAATCAAGTTGACAAGAGTTTCCCCTAGGGTTCTATTTTTGGACTTTTTCATCTTGAAGAGGGGGTATTTTTAAACTCTTGATTATCTAATTGCCCTTGAATATTAACTTATTTGCATGGCCTTTCAACCCTTAGATCTTGTCCTCTAATTAGATATTGGCCATTGAAAAATATGTGGTCCATATTTGCTCTTGATTTTCACATGTTAAAAAGATATATTATTTAACGCCTTTATTGAAAATGCTAGAGCATGCAAAAGACCACTTTGCCCCTTTTAAATGGTGTCACAACAAGGCTAGGAGGAAGAAGAAAAATTCAACTCCACATAAGGAAACTCAGTCCACTAATTTCCATTATACCAACGGGGTAATTTTTCCAGTATCCTGTCCCAACCCAGTACCACAAAAATTTTCTACATGTCCCTTATTAGACTCCTCTTTACTCAACGAACATGGCACAATTTTCCTTAATCCTTATTTTAAAATTCAACTCCTAGTATAAGTTATAGACGAAAGTTGATTCGCTGATTGTAGCCGCCAAACTTCTCCTGTTGTTATTCTTTAAGCTCTTCAGAATCTGTTAGAGCCCTAAAATTAACTTCCTCACCTGAGCTAAGGATTCACTATATCAAACTCGACATTTGACTTTTCCACGCCTTCCAAAATTATCAGGAATGACAGACATGCTCGATTTGGTGAAAAATATTGAAGAATAGGGGAAGACTTCATAGCACCTATTTCAACCTTATTTTCATTCATGAGCCCCAAAACAGTGTTTTGGAACTTTCTGGAAGCTTCTTTCACCCCTTGAACCTCACTACTTTTTGGAACCTAAACTTTAACCTAAACTTTCCAAATTTTTAGTTTAGTCCCTATTCGGGTTTTCTTCCTATCACACCTTAGTTATCACATTTTCACCTTTATTGGCTCTCAATCCCTTCTAGACACCTCACCTAGAAGGTTAAAATTTTTGGGATGTTACACTTTCTTCCTGTACTTTTCACTATGTAATATTAGTTCTTTGCGTCTCTAAGTTTGATTTAACTAATTTTAAATGTATGCATACTAGGAAGTTAAATTAAAATTTCTAATCACAGTAAGTATTATTATTATATGATAACTTGACTTACTTATTGACTATTGGAGGGGTAACTGATGCTCAGGAAATTGAAATGGATGCCATGATTTTGAGATTGTCTGATGAGTTTCATATCTCGTATAATGTCTACATGGATATGTTTTATAAATTTACAATAACAAATGTATTTGATAATACATTTAGAAGCTCTTACTGCTCCTTTTAATAATGTTATCATCAGGCCTTCATCATTTTCCTGACCTTCAGATTAGTTTATTTCTTTTTATTGAACACTTATAGCATGATATAAATATGAGTAGTTTCATCATTGGAGAGTACAGATTATTAGACAATGATCTATACAATCAGCCTTCAACTATGTTATTATTATGCATTGATTTCTTCCCATTTTTTGTGAATATTTTTATCTCGTACAATGTACGCCATTCTACAAGAACAATATTACAAGAACATAGACTTCACTTTTGATGATGCTAAATGTCAAGACAAAGAAATAGCTAGCATGCTTGATTGTTCAAGTGAAAGTATGAAGTATGAAAAATTAGTCCTTCCTTCTATATATGTTATCTAATAGATTGGGTTGTGGTTCTAATTTATTTGGTCATAATATTTAATATTTGTTGCAGAAGACAAAGAAAACCAACCAATCAATTATGAACATATAAGGGGAGACATGAATAATAGAAATGAATAAGCACCATTTAATTTGTATGGTTGTTGTACATTAATATCCAGATGAAGGTGATCCAATCTATACTTGTAAATTCTATAAGGCAAAGTTGTGGTACAATGAACAAATGAAGAAAGAAAACAAGTAAAAGAGTGTAGACACATTTTCACTATGCTGCTCGAAGGGCAAGGTTGTCCTACCTCCTTTACAAACTCCTCAACCATTGTTATTGATGTTATTCATTGATAAGAAATCAATATTCTCCCAGAATTCCCATTCCAACGTACGTCAGAACAGCATGTTCTCTTTTACTTATATGGGAGGTGATATGACATGATATTTACATGGTTTTTAAGGATGTTTTATAACTTAAATGCATACTTTTATCCACATTTTGCATGGTAATTATAGC
>JBAGKO010215422.1:0-12891 GCA_037177275.1 Acacia concinna
TCCCAACGAACACGATCATAAGCCTTTTCTAGATCAATTTTCAGAGCCATAAAACCACTTTTCTTTCTAGTCTTCCGTATGGAATGAAAAACTTCCTATGCCAAAATAATATTGTAAAGTTTAGTTCTTGTAGGTATATAGAGGATAATGAAAATGAGATCTGGTGTGATAGTTCTATGAACATATCATACGAAAAGGTAACTTATATTGGTATTTTAACATACCTAAAAGATGTGTTAGAGAAATACATTTCAACAAAATATTTCCTGACAATGCATTACTCATAGCTTAGTAGCTAAAAGAAAAATATGCTCGAAACTATAGTAGAAGTGATGTTGTGATCAAGGGGAGTAAAATTGATGTTAATGTAGGGGAAGTAAATACAATATTATCATGAATGAGAGTAGACACCATAATGTACTCTTTTCCTTAACTAAGGTTTTGTTCCAGGCCATTGGGTTTTCCTGGTAAGGTTTTTAACGAGGCAGCTTTATTATGTATTGTGTACTATTTTTCCTTCACTAATTTTTCATCCCAATGGTTTTTTCCTAGTAAGGTTTTAATGAGGTAAAATATTTTTTTATGGACATACAAGGGGGAGTGTTATAATTATTACAATATGAGTGTGGATGTCCATAACCTTCCAAGAGTTGTCTTTTGGAATTCCACCCTTAAAGCCATATAACCTATGACATAAATGTCTTGAGAGTTTCTATGATAAATGTAAATAACCTCCAAATGCTTTGTCTTCCACTATTATGTAGATTTATTCTTTTGTTGTAACTCTTGTAATGGAATTCAAGGAGTTGAGTTATAGTAGGCTCGTACTAAAGCTTATATAAACTTGAAGAAAATAAGAATTATTTGCATGCTTCCTCTCTCAATTTCTTGTCTTACTCTTTTATTCTTCTACTCTCCAACTTTCTTATTTTTATAACAATAAACAAGTAGTTATTAGACTTTAAGCATAAAAATAGGCTCTAGGATAATTTATTTCCTTATATTTCATAATATTCACATAATCTCCTCTCATAAATACTCTTAAAGGAATTTATACTTAAAATCCTAACATTTTTTGCATGTAGTGGACTGAGCATTTTGTTGTCTATGATGAGGGCCTAGGCCCTCCTTTCAACACCTAGGTGCTCTTTCTCTCTTTCTCTATTTCACACAGTCATGGCTTGGGCACTCTGTCTAACTCTCATCCAGATTCTCTCCATGTCCTTCGCATCCCTATCCTCTCCTTGGCTCTAAAATGACACCATTTTGCGTCTAAGTTATGCGTTGTGTTTTACTCCTCCCTCGTCAATGCCTAACAGCTTGATGTGCCAATCCATCTCCTTTGGTTTTTGTGTTCACTCGTGACCAAAGCCACAAGCCATAGCCGACACACTCATTGGGTAACGACTGATATGCAGGAGGGGAGATGTGATGGAGAGGGAAATCACTCCTTCCTCTTCAATGCCTAACAGCTTGATGTTCCTGGTCTATCTCTTTTGTCTTTTACGTTCACTCATGACCAAAGCCACAAGCCACAAGCCATAGTCGAAGCACACACTGAGCAGCAACTAATAAGCTAGAGGGGAGACAAGTCAAAGATGGAAATTGAGAACCTAATAATAGTTGGTTGTCGTGGTTGATGGATGTGGCCAATGATGCTATCCAAGATTGGTCTCCTAGTCACAATAGCTCGTTCAAGAAGCTAACTAAAGTGCTTGCTGCGTTAAAACTTAATTCCATATTCATTTTTCATAAAATTGGATTTATTGAATCAGTGTTTTTATCTTGGTTGTTCAGATTAGGCAAGGGACTGACAGTAATGTATATAAAGCTAGGGACCTTTTTATCAGAAAGAGAATGGCACTAAACAAAGTTAGGTTTGATAATATGGAGCTTAAGAGTATGAAGTTCATGGTAAGAGAAATTATTCTATTGAGGCAACTTGATCACCCCAATGTCTTAAAACTTGAATGTTTGGTTACTTCAAGAATGTCATGCAGTCTATACTTAGTATTTGAGTATATGGAACACAATTTGCTGGGCTTGAAGCTCGCCATGGTGTTAAGTTTACTGATCCTTAGGTTCGTCAAATTTAGAACTGGAATGTATTCTCTGTTAGTTTTATTTTACGGCTGGCCAAGGCATGCTTTGTTTTCATTGAGATCTTTGTTTGAGGTTATGATTTTGTTTATTTACTAAATGCGTACCCAAAAAACTTCCATTTTCCCTTCCAATACTATTATATATACCTTTGGTTGATTATGTTTCTTGATTTGAAAATGAATAACACTTAAAACAAAGTATATTATTTTTAATGTAGTGAAATGAAAATAAACGAGAATGAAAATTTTCATCATGTCAACTTCTCTTGGCCCTTGCAAACCAACCATATTTTGGGAGTTTCATTATCTTGCTCTATTAAAAAAAGTAAAATATATTTATTTTTGTTGTAGTTGTTATTGGATTTCATCTATTAAGATGTGATCAATCAAAGCCAAGTAATATTCTTGGCTTGGGTAAATACATGATACATCTCTTGTTCTGATGCAACGAGCACTTAATAGTTTGCTCATGTTGAGAATAACTTATAGATTATTGGGTGCTACGGAAGAATCATTTTGTTTTATCTATCTTTGATTCATAAGGGAAACAAGATTATACATTATATATGGAGGGTGACTATATTGTACTTGTAGTTTTTATGTAAATGATTAAAGATCGTTAGCTCATTATTTGGTTCATAATGTCTTTATGCACTTATTAATTCATCCAATACTTGTCTTAAATTAGGGATGCCTTTTAAGCATTGATAAATGTAGAAGGGATACTCATTCATTTAATAATGTGAAGGAATGTCTTACTGAAAGGCTGATTTGTTTCTCAATATATCTCTATGGTAGGTGAAATGCTATATGAAGCAATTACTCTTTGGCCTTGAGTATTACCACAGTTGAGATGTTTTGCATCGTGATATCAAGGGTTCCAATTTTCTAATTAATAATGAAGGAATCCTTAAAATAGTGGATTTTGGCCTAGCCACTTTCTATGATCCTGAACAAAAGATGCCTGTGACAAGTAGAGTTGTCACCCTTTGGTATTGGCCTCCCGAGCTTCTTCTTGTGGCTATAGTCTATGGTATGTGTGTTGACTTTTGGAGTGCTGGCTGTATCTTGGTTGAGTTACTTGTTGGCAAGCCAATTATGCTTGGCCGAACATCGGTATCATTGTTTTTCATGTCCTACTATCATTGGGGCTATAGTCTATGATCATTTTTTATAGTTAAAATCATACCAGTTCTACATTTGCAACTACAAGGATAAATGACCTGTCTTCATGTGTGTAATATGTGGAGTCTACAGCAATGAACTTGGATCTTTTTGTCACGCGTCTAAAGTTTCTTCCTTATGCAGGCACTTGTTGAAAAAGACTAGCTAGCATTTGGTCATCCATTTTTCAGACCTATGCCCCAGCCACTAGTCTCTTTTTATGCATAAATTACAAAAGTGCTAGACAAAATAAGTTGACATGAAGACTTCATGTTGGAGGATATAAGTCAATCATCAAACATGTATTTGTAACATAATGTTAATATATATACAGTGAGAATCATGTAACTTTCAATTGACTTACAATGAAACAATGCTATGTAAAAAAATCATATTTCAATAAAAAGTGACTAAATTGTTTTCTTCCACTATCATTACTCTTTAGTTACATGTATTATATGTTTGGCTAAAATCAAGTGCTTCAATTGATGGATTGTCATGATCAAGTGGTATCTACAATTAAGAAATGAAACGAATGTACCAAAATATATGTCCAAGATAAACAAACTAAATTATTATGATATTCAACAACATAACATACTTTGTTTATTACACACATATAGGTAATATGTATAAGATGACTTCTCGCTTTTACTCTTGTTGCCCCCTTGCCTTCAAACACCAAAGCCCATTTTTCTACCATATGCCTTCCAAAATTCCCATGATACTTCAAGATATATATCGAATTCAAGATTAGGTTTAGGAGTAAAATTCAAGATTAGGTAATATGGCCAATGTAAATTGATAAATAAATAACCAAGATACATTTATTCTAGTTTGAAATTTATTTATTTTTTTAATATAGTTGTGCACACTCAATGAAGAGACCTAATGATAATATACTAAAAATGTTGGAATTGATCTCACATACTACCACCTGTATATAATTTTTTATAAAAATAAATCATCCCATCTATCTCCCATAATCAACTTTAACTAAATGTAAATGTAACCCTTAATGCATTTCTTTGCTACAACTACCCCACAATATTAGTAATAAAATTAAATGACACTATTTAAAATATACGTAGGAAAGGCTAATAGCTTGTTATCAGAAAAAAAAGGCTGTAGCTATGGAACCAAAAAAACTGATATGCAAAGCTACTAATAGTCCATCATCTTCCTCGCTTTGTTTCAATTTTGCTACTTGGTGGGCTTTTAGTTCATTTACTCTTCTTCATCCTCATCATGAAGAGTTAGTAGTGAAGTTCATAAATAATGATGCCCTTACGTTGCAGAGTTACTCTTCTAAAATAATGATGCTTTTAGTTCAGTTACTCTTCTTCATACTCTTCTTCTTCTTCTCTGCTTCTACTATTGCTTGTCATTGATCATCATCAACCAATTCTCCTTACTTCAAGTATGAGAGTTTGCTTATGCTTCTGCTAAAGGAAGGAGACGAACGCTTATGCTAGCACCAACCTTTGAAAGTTTTTCCCACCTCTATTTCCACCTTTAATCACACTTAATGGGGAAGACGAGGGAGATGGACCATGTGCATCGGGCAAGCATTAAGGAGGAAAGACTGAAATGTACCATGTAACATCCCAGAATTTTTGTAGACCCAAAAAAGGGTATTTTTGGCCAAAATAGTGTTTTCGACAAGACCATGGGTCGTACCCTGATATTTTATGAGGCCTAGATGAAGTATTTTGGATGAATCGAGGGCCTTAGTCTGTAGAGGATTGAGATATCTCTTAATAATTGAAGAAAAATTTGGAGAAGGACCTAAGTGTTGGGGGAAAATTCCATAAAGTTTCACGAGGAAATGCAGTTAGGTCCAAAAGTCCCAAAAATTTCCATAAAATTAGAAAAAGTAGAGGGCATCCAGAACAATATGGCACAATCATAAGGTCATTTTGAGGTTTGAGGAATTTATTATGAATTTTTGAATATTTTCAAAAATATTTGGCCAAACCGGGTTTTTGGCCAAATCCTGATATTTATAAGATATATTAGGACCTCAATGTTCTAGACTAGGATATAGGAAAATTAATACATTATTTTAAGTAAATTTTGATCCATTAAAAATTAGAAAGGAAAACTAGTTGTGTGAGCAAAACCTTGAAAATTGGTAAGATATCGGTAAAAAAAGTTTTCTGAGAAAAATTATTCTGGGAGTTCTAGACATCCACAAATCATGAAATTTTAACAGCAGCCTCCTAATATTTTTAGGGAATATTTATGATTTTTTTTTTTTGAAATTTTTGGATGACTATAGAATTTTCCAGTTTTCAGGTTGGTCCAATGAAAATTAGCAGTATAATTTGAGACAAATGGACACCTAGGGCCCACCCCAAGTTGGCGCCACTTTAGCTTGGCTAAGTGAATAGAATATTGCATGTGAAAAATCTAAATTTTGTAGAAGGTGGACACATGTCAAAAAAGTTTAAAACTTTTCGGGAAAATTACACCTAAAGACATAATAAATATTTGCAAATTGACCCCTCTTCCTCACCTATAAATAAGAGCTCTCCCCCTATTTCTTCACTCTAAAACCGTGCTCCTCTCCCTCTTGAAGTACTCTCCCACCCTCTCTTAAAGAAGCTTCTTCTAGTGGAAATTCCGGCTGTCTCAGCCCGGCCTTCGATCCAAATAAGTTCCAACTACCTATCTCTTTTAAATTCCTTTATTTTTTAGTAGTTATTAGAGTAGTTAGGGGAAGATTCTGTCCAATTGGATAGGCCTAGATAGTAAGCCTAAGGGGAGGTTCTGCAAACTATCTACGCCAAAACAAGCCTTCCTAAGGGGAAGTGCTGCCTAATTGTTCCTGATCAGGATAGCCTTCCAGGGGGAGGTGTTGTCTAACTGTCCCAGACTAAGATAGCATTTCCTGGGGGTAGGTACTGTCCGACGGTCTCGAACAGAAGTAGGATTTCTTAGGAGGTACTGCCCAACTATCAGGAGGTCTAATAGGCACATCTAAGAGGAGATACTATGCAACTATCCTAGCTAGGGTAGTGGGGATGGACCAATAGCAAGGACTTAGGCTGCACAGAGTGGTCAGCAAAGGGGTGCAGGTAGGGGATGAGTACGGTACAGGAAGGGGAAGGACCTAGTCCAGGTAGTGGGGAACCAAGACCCTATGGGTACAAAGAGGGAAGGGCATCAGTATATTGTTAAAGGTAGATAGTAATGCCCTATAGTGTGGTTTGTATAGGTGTTATAGAGAGGCATATCAGTAATCCAATAGCGCCAAAAACAATGAGAGAGAGCCCGTACATCGTGCAAGGAGTATACAGTAGTAAGAATCTATACGCTTAACCTGTATTGCTTTGTATTGTTTGTTGTTTGTTGTTTGTTATTTGTTGTATGCTTGTATGCTGTGTTCTGGTTGTATTAGCCTGTATGCATGAGAGGTATGATTCTCTATTTATACCTTGGTTGTTTGAGTTTGAGTTTGGATTGAGTCACATGCAGATTCTCGATACACAGTATGTGCTGAGAGAGAGGGCACTAAAGGTAAAGTATGAGCGTTGCATATAGCATGACATGCATTGCATTACATGGTTTCTAGTTATAATTATGCTACTGAGGTTTCTCTAGAAACCTTACTCTTTCCACAATGCAAGTGAAATTCTAACAGAGGCAGGATAAGGGCACGGGCTTAGCTGTAGAGTTATATTTGCTATTTCTTGGCATGTAATCATGTACAACATGATCAATATATCCTATAGATTCTGGTTTTATGCCTTTATTAATGAGAAAAGTTGTTTCTAGGTTCTGTCTGTGTCAAAATTTTTAATTTCTCTGTTTCAACATATGGACACGTCAGTGGTTCTAAGGTCTGCTATAAGGTAAGGTAAGGGAGTAAAAGGGAGGTTTTACATAGCGCATAACTTACACACACAAAACAATGTCGATTGATAGCCAAGGAGAAGACAAGGATGGGAAGGACATGGAGAGAATCTAAACATGTCTAACTCTTAGGCGCTCTTCTTCTCTTTCCTTGTTTTCCTATAAACGACCTAGGCTCTCATTCTAAGCATAGAAAGTACTCTTTGTTTATGATATCAAATTATCACAACCTAGGTGCTCATTCTGACACCTAGGTGGTGCTGCCCTTTGCCTTTCCTTCTCTATTGATTATGCCCAAGCACTAAAATCATAGCCTAGGCTCTCTTAAGTCTTATCTCAACACTATTTTCTCATTGTTGACTTGTTTTTCCCATGCTTCTCTCATCACTTAAAAGTCTTTCCATGATTAACAAAGTGGTTGCAATAAGATCAATGTATACACATTAAAAGCATTGAAAATTAACTACAAATATGATCAAATTATGCACAATTGAACATTGATGTGCATGCAAAAGTCAAATGCATATTTTCCTAGGAAAATCTGAGGAAAAGACTATAGAAATATATAAATGACATTTCAAAGCTCCAAAATGAGCAAATTTCAATTCAGTCTGTGGGTAGGAATCTATAATTTTTTAATCTTGAAATTTTGTAAAATTATGTAAATGCCCCTGGATTTTCACAATAAGAATATCTCAATTCACAACAATAGAGGCATTTAGGTAAGTATTCAAGATGTGAGTTGCTGTGAATTGAGATATTCTTATTGTGAATTAAGATACTAATGTTGTAAAAATCCAGGGACATTTATGTAATTTCACAAAATTTCAAAATTCAAAAATGCTAGATTCCTACTAATAGACTGAACTGGAATTTGTTGATTTCAAAACTATAAATTGTCCTTTATATATTTCCATAGTCTTTTTCTGGGATTTTCCCTATTTTCCCATCTTGAGTACCCAAAATATGCTCAAATATATCAAAGAGTGAAGCTCAAGGGAAATGTACAAAAATGGCATGAATCCTAGTAGTTAAAACTTTCACTTACTAGTCCATTTGATCAATTGTAAGTATTGATTGAATACATGTCAAATATAAGATTTTTTGTTATGTACATTATTGAATGTGACATTATTTGAAACTATGTTGATGTGACACTATATTTACATGGTTTTCTTGAGTGTTTTACACTAAATTGCAACACTTTTACCCTCATTATGCATTGCATTTAGAGTTTTTGGGTTACATGAATTACGCATTGCATTATGCTGTTTTAAAGGTAAAAAGTGGTTATTTTCTCTCCTTATATATGTGATTGCTTAACTGGTCTTAGAAAAGCTTTTCTGTGGTGATTTTTTAAGGTAATCAAAGGAGAATGTGGAGCCCAAGATGGAGCGAGGGTGAAGCCACCATATCTTGAAGGCCAAAGCATGGAGTGCATTGTTTTGGAGTCCCAGGTCGTGACTTGGATGCTTGTAGTCATGACTTGGCCAATTTAAATGAAGCTATGCATTTTGGAAGCAAAGTCAAGGCTGGGCATGTAACATCCCGAAATTTTTAAGGCCAAAATAGAGAATTTTGGGTAGACTGAGCGTCGTACCCTAATATTTTTTTAGGCCTGGATGAGGAATTTGGAATGAATAAAGGGCCATAATTAGTAGAGGAGAGAGAGATCTCTTGACTTTCAAAGTGAAGTATGTAGAAGGACCTATGTGCAAAAAGTAAAACCTCAGCAAAGTTATAGGTTAAATTTTGGACAGGTTCGAAAGCCCCAAAAATTCCCATAAAATCCCAAAATTATTTTGGAGCGTCCAAAACATCATGGAGCAATCAGAATGATTTTTGGTAATTTTATGAATATTTTATTAATTTTTGGCTGGACTGGGTTTTTGGCCACAAATTAATTATATCGATATTTAGAGGCCTCGTTGTTCTAGACTGGGATTGGGAAAAATTAATATGATATTTTAGAGGAATTATAAAGTTATTTGGAGGTTAAGAAGAAGTCCAGAGGAATTATTGAAAATTGTTGAATATCGATTTATTGTTGGTATAAGGGACTTCTTCAGAGAAAAATTAATTTTGAGAGTTTCAAACATTGAAAAATTCTGAACTTTTTATGGTGGCCTCCTGGGATATTTACATATTTTTTCAAAACAATTTGGGAATTTTTCGATGAGAAATGAATTTTTTGGAATTTTCGGATGAAATAAGGCAGTACAAGAGAAACTGTCGCAATATACCGAGTTGGGTGGACCCCACAGGTCCCAAGGAGCAATGCACCTGCCTTGTCTTGAAGGAAAAACCAAGAGAGCTCTAGAAATGGTGAGGTGGCGCCTAAGGGAAAGGAGGTGGAATATTTTATTATTTTTTTAAAAGTTCCACTTATTTACAAGATTGCCATTAGCCTTGTCTATAAATAGAAGCAAACCCCCCCTTTAGGCGGATAAGAGGAACACTTAGTGAGGTTCTAGCCATTTGGAAACTCGACCTTCAAGCCCAGAATTTTAAGGAGATTCAAGCTACACCAACCGATCAAGTAATCAAGGTATGCTCTAGCCTATATTTTCTTTCATTTTCCTCCTCTTCTCCATGGTTTTGAAGGCATTTCTAAGGGGGAAATGTTGTCCATGGATTCGTTCAAGCAAGGGGAGGGAGAGTTTGGAGTTGTGTGAGGTCTATAAGGGCTAGAAAAGGCTAGTAGTTGGTGTATAGGCTTGATTGAGGTTGAGTTCTTTCCTTGTGTGAAGGGAGGGAGTTTCGCCCATGAACCCTAGGATGAGATGTGGTTTGATTTTCATTGGTTTGATGGTTCCGATGTGTTTAGAGCAGTGTTTTACCTAAGAAAATGTAGAAAGAACACATGTGGAATGCCGAACCAATAAAATCACTAAGGACCCCAAGAAGGGGGAGTGTTTTGGCCTAAGGGGGAAATGGTAGGAGGAGTGTGATTTTAATAAAATGGATATCATAATTGGATTCAGAGGTAGAAATTGTGTAAGATAAGCCTCTGAATTCGGTTAAAGGATAAGGGTAGTTTGGAAACCAAGTTTAAGAGGAAAGGGGTTTTGGGCTAGTGATAGTAGCTTATATGAATGCCTAATTGTTGTATTATGTTTAGGCATTGTAGAGGAGTTATCCAGTATCACAAGGACCAAAGGAAAGGCACCTACATCATTCGAGTAATCGGTAGCTAGAACTTATAACCCTGACTTATTAATGATTTGCTTGTCTTGCTATGCGTTTGCTTGTATTACTGTGTTGTGGTTGAGCAAGCTGTATGTGATGTATGACTCTCTGTTTATATGCCTTGGCTATGTGATAGAGGTAGAGTTATATGCATGCTCCCTATACACAATGAGTGTCGAGAGAGAGGGCACTAGATGAGTAAGTACGAGTATTGCATATTGCATGACATGCATTGCATTATGATGCTATTGGTTATGATTATGCTACTAAGGTTTCTCCAAAAACCTTACCCTTTCCACAATGTAGGTGAAGGTACCTCGGGAAGCAAGGAGAAGAGATAAATAGAGACTGTGTATTTTGCTTCCCTGTATTGATTTTGGATGACTGTAATATGATGTATGTACTGGATACTCTATTCCAGACATTTGAATTATATGATATATGCTACTGTTGTTGATGATGTAGTATGAGGAATACCTTTACCTTAGCCGTTATGCTGTCCAAGTGACGTTAGAATTATGGGATAAGGGAAAAATGGCATAGCAAGGTAATTTGGTCAAATTGGCACATGATTTTTGGCTAGTTTGGGCTTAAAATTGGGTTGGCTATAATTTGAGCAAATGACTGTATCTGGCCACGAGTCTTTGCACACTAATAAAATATATTTTTAGCTGTAAATGGAGTGGTGGATCATGTCATTTGGAGTTTTGTAGCAAAAGTTATGACTTCCCAAAGTTAGGCCAAAAATCTTAGAAAATTGAAAAATGACAAAATGAATAGTGCCAAATTGACTATATGAACATTGTATCTTTGAGGAGCTATGCACGTACGATGCTATGCTATCAAGGTATGAGATTATTTTTCCCATAAAGAGGAATGAAAGAGCTTTCAAATGAGCTTGGAATTACCACGTTTTGATTTTTCTAGAATTAGTTATGATTTTCCAAAGTTAGTTGAAATTAAGGGTCGAGTGAATTGTAACCCAAGAAAGAAAAAAATTTCCCTTATTTTCCCAACTTGAAGTCATAACTAGTTATTCTAATAGCTCTAATATGGTAAGGTAAAGGCTATAAAAGGAAGGTGTGACACTTAAAAATGTGAAAATTAGGGAATACACGCAAGTCCTATAGTCTTACAAAAAAATACAATATATGTTAACTTCAAGTTTAATTTACAAATATTATCTATGGGTTTTCAGCAGATTATTAAAATAAATAATAATTGACTAAGATGACCATTTCACCCTATTTCTGGTACCACGGATTTTTTACTCCATTTGATTAGGAAATGGATGGAATGAAATAAGTTCACATATTTCCTTCCTTTTGGGGACTAATAATGCTAGTTTTTTTCGGGTGTTGGACGGGGTAGGAAAAACAAAATTTTATATCAAAATTTTGGAAATTAAGGAGTGCATTAATAATAATAATAATAATAATAATAATAATAATAATAATAATAATGTATGACACATCAATAGGGATCATAAATTGGATATAAACCCTAGTGATAATTGCCGAATCCTTACCATATAATCTCCGTCAGAGCATAATTACTCTAATTCACTCTAACTTTATGGCCCCGTTTGGTACGAGGTAATAAATTTTGAGGGATTAGGATAGGGATAGGGATTAGGATTAACAATGGGATTAGAATAGGGATTGAAGTTTAAAATAACGTTTGGTACATGGTAATAATAAGGGATATTGATTAAATTAATTTAAGTTTTTAATTAATTATAAATTAAAAAAAGACCATTCTACCCTTACAAATTAAAATCTCCAACCAAACTATTCAATCACCCCACCGCATTCGATCAGCTTCCTTTTCCATCGATGCAACTTCAGCCACAGATGCAACACCATCGACCTTGAAAAAGCTCCAGCGACATCGTTCTTCACCAGAGATTATCACCAGCGTTTCCCTCCACCAAAGCTTGAACTCACCTCTATCACATTCACTTACTCTTTCAAGCTGAAATCATTCACCGCAAACGACCTTCACCTTGTTGAAATCCCTCTGATTCCAACCTTGTCCGTTCGTCGCTGCAGTATTTTTCTCTCTCTGCTGTCTCTGATTCCGACCTTGTCCGTTAGTCCCTTTCATCTATCATTTTCGAGTTTTGGATTGTGTGGAGACAAATCGTGAGTCTAGATTGATAGGTCAAAAGGTCATCATCAATGGCATGACTTACACAGTAGAAAATGCACAGCATAGGATATTAAGAAAAGCCCCTCCAAAAATGAAAAATAATTAACAAAAGATAAAGGTCGAGCTCCAAGATAGGGTCTGCCATTGAAGAACTTTCAGTGTTGGTTCTAGTTAAACCTAGAGACAATCATGAAGCTGCCCTAAACCCCACGAAACCTTTCATATCTCTGTGTTCCTTGATTTTACAAGTTTTGGGTTGGTTTACTTACTTAATCCACATCTTCTCAGCCACAAATATTTTACTAACAAGTTTTAATTGTCTCTAATTGATGCTTCTAGAGATAAGATAGGACCAACAATGGCTGTTTTGAGACAAGATATTCATTAGAATGTCAAGGTGAGGGCACACAACTAAAATCTCCAGGTC
>JBAGKO010215433.1:0-12889 GCA_037177275.1 Acacia concinna
AAACCCCCTAATTAACCTACTAATTAGTTTAGTTAGAAATTAGGAAATTACTTAGGAATGCCAAATAATAGCTCCTTAAGAGAAGAACAACTGGTTGCATACTATACTGCATATTATGTGCAATCATCGGATGACCAAAAAAGCGACTAATCCCGGCTCGATCAGTTACCATCCAGCCAATAAGGCAATGACTACAATTCAATTCATCAACTTTACATTACTCGTCATCTTATTCCTCATACTTCATTCACAAGTCAACACCACTCAAACCCATCAATTACCCACACATAATGTCATAAAACCCTAAGTCACCAATAAATAGACAATATCAACTACTTAATATACAAATACACAACTAAAAATGTAACACTAAAACACAAAAGGTAATAACTACAACTTAATAGGGTTTGACTAAAACTCAACCAGTTACGATTAAGACAGATAAGGCAATGACTAAAACTCAATGAATGATGGGTTACCATTCAGACTGATAAGGCAATGACTACAACTGAATTCATCACCTTCATATTACTCTTCATCTTCTTCCTCATACTTCATTGACATGGCAACACCACCAAAACTCATCAATTACCCACACATAATGTCATAAAGCCCTAGGTCACCAACAAATAGACAATATCAACTACTCAATATACAAATACACAACTAAAAACGCAAATACTAAAACGCAAAAGGAAATTACTACAACTGAATAGCTTATGACTACAACTTAATAGGGTTTGACTAAAATTCAACCAGTTACGATTAAGACTGATAAGACAATGACTACATCTCAATTAATCACCTTCACACTAATCTTCTTCTTCATCCTCATACTTCATACACGTTATCAACACACTAATCCCTTAATCACCCACATTTCATTATAAAAAACCCTAGCTTACAATGAAATGCCTCATATCAACTACTCAATATATATATAAACATATAACTAAACAAGAAACACAAGTTAAAGTTGGTATAGGTAATGATCTTCCTCTCTCATTAAAAAACTTACTTACCCAAGAAAGAAATACATGATAATCCAAAAGATCTTCCTTTCATTGTATTTGCTAGATTAAGAAAGGCATATTTACATTCTAAAATTACTTACATTTCCTTCCTTTGTAATCCCATTCCATTCATTGACATTTACCTTTAGCTATTTGCGATTTCTTTCTCTGCTTCTGGTTCTTTCTCATGTGTTGCGAGACAGAAATTTCCTTCCTTTGCTTTAGCTTATTTAGCAAGTTAGGGTCAGTTTGGTCATTTGGCCACAATATCAATACTCTAGACAAGTACCCTAGCACTCATTTGTCCTTTATCAAATTGAAGGCATCTTTCAGGATTTTACATATTTCTAGGGTATTTTTCTATCTTTTTCCCTTTAAAAATTTAAGTAAAAGCATACGATTATAAAATAATTTGTAACCCATCAGTGATAGACAATGCTAGAGACAAGTATACTGCCACTTTGTCATGGTTGATTAGTCAGGATTTTCTTGACCTGAAGTTTATTAATCATATTAGAGTTAGGCTTTTGAAGTTTAGGATGATGTTATAATTTGTTGTTTTTGGCCAAAATTTTATAATTATTGTTCAAAACTTATGTTAATTCATTGGAATAATATTTTGGGAAAATTCTAGAAAAAGACATTTGAAATAGGGAAAAGACAAATTAGAACAACAAAATCAAAAATCCCAAATCAGTTCATTTGTACCTTCTTTTTCTGTAATTACGAAAGTGCCACTGGATTTTTAACAACATGAGTATCTTAATTCACAACAAGAGTATCTCAATTAACAACACCAAAATGATTTGGTACTACATATTTTCGCTGTGAATTGTTTGTGCTGGTGTTGTTAATTGAGATACGCTTGTTGTGAATTAAGATACTCGTGTTATTAAAAATTCAATAGCATTTTCGTAATTATCAAAAAAGAAGGTACAAATAGACTTATTTGGGATTTTCAATTTCGTTGTTCTAATTTGTCTTTTCCCTATCTTTTTATGGAATTTTTTCTACTATTTTTCCTTAATTTTTTACCCAAAAAATAATTTCACTCAATTTTTTTAGTAATAATTTCTCGCGATTTCCCACATTTTCTCTATAGACGATTTAATTCTTTTTAGGGAAGCCACTACCATGCAAATTGATGTGATGCTTGAATGCATAAGAAGATTCTGTGCAAGCTCAGGACAAAGGATGAACAACAGTAAAACCAAAATTTGTTTTTCCAAGAATGTTCACATTTCACGAGCCTTATTGATGAGTCAACAAATGGGAGTGGGGATTACTTCTGATTTAGGCAAGTATCTTGGTATACCTCTCTTTCATGGAAGGGTGTCCTATAGTATTCTTGATCCTATCTTAGATAAGACAAGGAACAAAATGTCAGGGTGGAAAAGAAAATATCTTAATATGGCTGGCTGAACCATTTTGATCAAATAAGTTATTTCAGCCCTACCATCGTATCTTATGCAAACAATGCTACTACCAAAGAGACTTATTAAAGAAATTGAGCAGAATAGCAGGCGGTTTCTTTGAGGGAGCAAGAGGAAGATAGGAAGGTTGATCTCATAGGTTGGGATCAAGTTACTCAGGAAAGGAGACAAGGAGGGTTAGGGATAAAAAATTTGAGGAAGCAGAATGAAGCCTTCATGATGAAATTGTGTTGGAAGATGTTGAGAGATAAAGAGGCTTTATGGGTTAAGATCTTGAAAGCTAAGTATAATGGCAATGATAACCCTATTATCGAGCCTTGGAGGAAACCCAATTCATCCCTTACATGGCATAGTATCTGCATCATTTGGGACCAATTTAAATTGGAAGTGGGAAAGAAGATAGGAAATGGTAAAAGTACCCTATTCTAGTTCGAGAATTGGTCGTTACTGAATAGGCCCCTTATTGATTTAGTACCAGGTTTGGAGGCATATGTGAACAGAAAGGATATCGTCTATGATTTTGTGACTCCTCAACAAGATTGGGATAGAGATAAGTTGTTGACATGGGTCCCCCAGAATGTTGTTAATTGTATTATAAATGCACACCCACCTCGGGAGGAGAGATGAGAGGATACATATTTCTGGAAGCACTTCACTGATGGTATATTTACTGTTAAATGTGCCTATAGTTTTCTTTTTGCAGGTACCTTTCAACAGGAGGACAACATATAGAAGCTTTTATGGAGGTGGAAAATCCCCAAGAAGATCAAGTCTTTCATGTGGCTATTTTCGCATGAAAGGGTTCACATAGCAGCCCTAAGGAAGCAATGTGGATTAACTTACCAAGCTATATGTCCCTTTGGATGCAGAGAAGAGGAGATACAGAAGCATCTCATCAGAGAATGCCCCAATGCAAAACAGAGATGGCTTTCAGTTATATCAGCTGATAAGTGGGACTCATTCTCAACCTTGGAAGAACAAGCATGGGTGACATGGAACCTCAAGCAAGATACGAGGAAACAGTTCACTAAGAAAGTTACTTGGGCTACCTTATTTGGGTATATTTGTTGGGACAATTGGGTAGCTCGATGTAATAGGCTGTTTGGCTCTAATTGTGTAAGTAGAAGTGAGGATGCGACTGATAGCTTGTTTAGAGCATGTTGGGACTAGGATCTATTGAAAAACTAGAGCTCTTATAGTGTACCAAATAGGTCTCATACAACTTATGGTAACATGGAAGAAGATGAGATCCAACATGAAGTTGATGATTCGGTCTTAGCAAGTAGTAGCAATAGATGTGGAGGACTTCTTAGGGATCATGAAGGCAACTGGATATGTGGTTTCAGCTGCAAACTCATCAACACGCAGCCAGTGATTGTAGAGATTTTAGGCATTTTGAATGGACTTCATATATGCTAGATGAGAGGATTTCAGAAGGTGATCATCTATTCAGATTGCATGGAAGCTATTAACCTCATTTTAAGAGGAACCATAAGAGATTACCCATTTCTTAACATCATTGATGAAACTAGAAGTTTTATGCACAGGGAGTGGAATGTTAAATTTGTTCATAGAGCTGGAGAAGATAATCAGATGGCTGATTACTTAACTAAGTTGGCCTATAACATGGTAGATAACTTTTGTTTCCTTGATCAAACCCCACCCATCTAATCAAGGTAGGTGGGAATTTGATAAAGGAAAATAGTGATAGTAGTCTTTTGTAACTTTTAGCTTGGTTGTATTTCAGTATGTATAAAAAAAAAAAAAAAAGCATGCTTTGTGAACCAAGATTGGGATAGGAGAAGAACGGCTAAAAGAAGAAGAAAGGTTAAAAAAACCTATTTCATACTAAGATAAAAATAAAGCAGCGTATACAAGGTACATTCTCTCGGATCTTGATCGCAGAGCGTCGAGTCGGAGGACGTTCGAGTTGTGTGAAAGAAAGGATGGCTACCATGGACACTGACGTCCCGATGGTGCAGGCAGGCGATCCATCCAGCAGTGCTGGCCCTTCTTCCAAGAAGCCTAAGCGGTTCGAGATCAAGAAATGGAATGCTGTCGCTCTCTGGGCATGGGGTACCTCTTCCCTTTACCCTAACCCTAATTTTTTCTATTATTCTGTCCCGTTCTTCCTTCCGTACTGTTCATTCCCTGCTACTACCAATTACAGATATCGTTGTTGATAATTGCGCTATATGCCGGAACCATATCATGGATCTTTGTAAGTATAGATTAACTGCGTTTTTGAACTAGATAACTGCTCATCCTTTTTAGCTATTCCCCTTTCGTGATCCTGGACTTTGGACGCATCCAGACGCTCTTACTCCTTTTTTTCCATATGTGACGTGCAGGCATCGAGTGCCAGGCTAACCAGGCTAGCGCCACTAGCGAGGAATGCACTGTAGCTTGGGGTATTTCCTGAAATCCTACAACAACTTGATCTCATTATGAATCAATCAATAAAAACGCATGCATTTAATCTTTTCCTCGTTAGGAATTTTACTTTTTCAAATAATCGTCACCTCTTCGGTGTGGACTATGGAATATGGCCTTAAAGTTTCAACGCCTTATTTTCTATGGCTATATGATTCAGATCATGCGTTTTTGTTCAACTGTAGTTGATGGATGGCATGGTTACCAGTTGTCTCAGTGTTATTATAATTTTCTTCCACTGATATTTTCTGCTATGTTCCTAAGTTTGTAAATTTCTTTGGGAGTGGATTGTGACATGACTTCTGTTGTTTATGTATGTTAGTATCATAGAAAATATCTGTAATGCCTGTATGTCAGATTGTAAATTTGTCTTATAAAGAGATTGGTAACTTATGCCCCCATTGGCTGGCTAGGCATAGAATCTACATACTTCTTAACCTACTGTCTGTGAATATTTAAATACGAATAGATGAGCCACAAAATATTTTCACTTTTTTTGCTTTCTTTCATGCATTAATTTCGACGCCCATCAGAATAACCTACATGGTCATCCATCACAAAGTGAAACTTGTAGGGACATGAAGACAACTTTTCAATATCATATAACTTTATAAATGTGGTGTATTCATTCTCTTACTTGTCATTCAACAATGCTTTTGGTTGTGCTTGCATTGACTTTTGCAGTTTGAATGTATTCTACTCCTACCTTAAATCTGGGGAAAATTTTTTTGACATATAACTTGATGCATTACATTTTTTCTCGTTGGTATTGGGGAATGGTGCTTGAACCTTATTTTCAGACCTCTTGTTGTTCACAATGAATTTGATCAAATTGTGATTTTTGTGATTATGACTGTCAAAGCCATTTACCCTCTGTTAGTTGGCATATTCACCTCCCGAACAAAAAGGCTGAGGGTGAGGTGGTAAGCTTCAAATTTTTGTGGTACATCTGTGTTTGTTTGCAATAAAGTTATTGATAATATGAAAATCACTTGTACCTTTCTCATTATGATGTTGAATGTAAATGTATTTATAATGTTTAAGGCAACTGTCTCTGGTTGGTTCACGATAAATAACTAGAACATTGTTACACAAGTTAAAGAACCAAAAATAAAAAACACGATTCAAGGATCAATTGTAATTGCTCAGTGTTTGTTGATTCAGTTTTTATAAAATATAATGACTATATCTATCTATTGATATTGATAAATTTGGTGATAAGATGAAATCATAGGTATCTTTCTCACTAGTCGCTATGATGTTGGATGTAAATGTTTTAGTGATATGATTAAGAAGTCAAGACAACTGTCTCAAATGCATGTATTGCTATTGTAGTATAATCCTTAGTATTCTTTTATTTTTCTAGCTTTCTGGATTGTTCAATGCTTATTTTCTGCTTTTGTTAGGTCCAATAATTAAGGGTGCATTTGGATGGAAAGAAAATTAGGGAGAAAGGGGGAGAAAATGAATACTAGGTTTAAAAAATTTCATAAATATTAAAGAAATTTACTATTTTTGGAAGTTTTCTCTCCTAATTCCCCCCCCCCAAAAAAAAACAAAAAAAAAGAATATTAAATTTCTTCTCCATCCAAACATGAGGTAAGTTTATTTTGCAACACTCGTAGACTTGCATCTTAATTCTAGAACATTGATATGGCAAAATAAAAAGTAATTTACTGCACTATTCACAAGCTGTGAATAGTATCAATCATTTCCATGTCTCAATCTGCTCATTGTGAGGTTATAGCCCAAGTTATTATCAGTTAAGGGTTAAACCCACTTTTGGTCTTTATAGTTTACTATGCTTTGAGTTTTGGTCCCTGAAGTTTTACATTGGTGGCCTTGGTCCCTCAAGCTTACTCCGTTGGCTAGTCCATGTAGTTTAATGATTTACTAATATGGGTTGATGAGCTGGATAATGATTTAAAATTTTTTCTAAAAAAAGAGACTTAGATGTTAAACTAAATCTTTGGGAGTAGGTTCCATCTTCTTCAACCTCAAGCGACCTCATCTCCCTCCCTATCCTATACGATCTTTTTTGAAAGCAAGACCGAAAGTAGGTCTAACCCATCAGTTAATTATGAAACATAAACTGGTCAGTTTTCTATTTCAAATGAAGGAAGCCCTCTCATTGACGCAATGAATTGTGATTTAAATTATCAGACCGAGAAGCATCTATTAAGACCACCTTCATCTTTGATGTTAACTCTATTGTCTTATTGCCTGGATCATTTTTCACCCGGTTGATTCTGGATTTTCTACATGTAAATTTACTTTTTGGATCCATGTTTATGTAGTTTACCTCAGCTTAGGAAATTCAGGACTACTCAAATTGTTTTTCTGGGTTTTCATCTTATGCAGGGGTTTGTAACCATGCCTTTCACTTTCATTGCATTAGTCGATGGCTCAAGACCCGTCAAGTATGCCCTCTAGGTGTGTGCTTTATCCTTTCCAACTCTCTTTTACTAGGATGCTACGAATTAAGTGCTTTTCTAATCTGCCTAGTGTTCTCTGCTTTGACAGATAACAGCGAGTGGGAATTTCAAAAATATGGCCACTAGAAGTTTCATTTGGTCAAGGTCCTTGGAAATTTGGACTGTGTATCTTATTTTTTACCGAGGTAGTGTTGATAAAAGCTCGAAGATTTACTTAGCCGCGGGATCTGCCCCCTTATCTGCTGGTTTATTGTGTTTAAGACAAGACTTTTGGTTTTAAATGACATGGTAGAAATTGGGACCGTAAAGATGGTAACGTGTAAATGTCTTTTGGTGTTTTGGCGTATGGATAGTGCGACCCAGATACTGCCCACTGCATTTTGTTTTGCGTTTTTTTTTTTTGGTTCCTCAGAAAAAAGTGCATGCAACCTTTTCCAGTTCATTTTTTACGTTATTCCTAGAAATCGTTTCCTTTCCTTCAAACTGGTGTCTATGTTGAAAGTAGGACCTGCTCCCCCGGCGTCAAGAGTCTAGTGCAGAACTCGGATCCCAATTCCAAGTCTTTATTAAGTTGTGCTAAATGAATTTTTAGCTGAGTTGACTGACATTCCAAATTGTCTAATTCCTTTTAGGAAATTTGTATTGAGGTCCCAAATAAGAGGTTTTACGTCAAATAGATCCCGTGTAGGAATTTATTACTGTTAGGTCCCAATGTTGTTAATATAACCCTTAGGGTTGTTAATCACAACCCCAGAGGCAATATAACAACTTCAGGGTTGTTAATTAAGACTTGACAGTAATAAATTTTTTAATTTGGGATTTTAGAAAAGTATATTTTTTTCTTAGGATCTATTTAACGTATATTTTCTTATTTAGGATTAAGTGTAATTTTCCCTTGCTTTTATCTAGAGTTGGATTTTCTAATGAGTAAGAGGTACGTCCAGAACAGCGATTAAATAATTAATTAGTGTTCATATTTATGGTTTTAATGTTTTAATAGAACAATGTACGAGAATTCTGGCAAAAAAACGAATAACACATTTTGTGCATATTGTATTACTCCTTCAGTTTTATCATATAAAAAATAATCATCACATGTGTTTGGTTTTATATTGTAAGAAATATTCAGAGAATATTTTTCTTCAAAAAAAAAAAAAAAGAATTGTATCGCTATTTAATTATCATTTTTAATGTCAATTTGTTAACACCACATATTATCTCTCTTACACAATCTTTCTTTCTTTTTTTTTTTTTTTTTGCCAACAAAGAAAGTATTAGTATATAAAACTAAAAAGTTACAATCTCTCATAAATCAAAATCAATCAACCTAAAGAAATAAACATGAGAAAATAACCGCCCTAATTTAGCACCCAAATTACAAACACTAGTATTCAAAAGTTCTACAATACAACAAGAACTTAAAAACAAAGTTGAGATACCCAACCTAAGAGGGCAAGAACTCTCCATTGAGGCTTTGACAATCATATTTATTATTTTATATCTAAAAGTTCTACATTATAGTCATATTTATTACTATTACTTCTATCATATTTATTATTCTCTATATTCTATAATACTTTTTAGTATAACAATTTTATTATTCTCTTTATTATTTTATATCTCCTCATTAATAAGAGTATTAAGAAAATGATTACAATTTTGTTATACTTATATTTCTTAACTGCCATTTAGAACTGTGAGAGGTAGCTAAATGTTATTTTATCATATGAAAGGGAGGGAATATCTCTCTTATGGTTTATAAACCTAAAAGCCCTATGAACACTTCCTGAATATGGAAATGAATGCTTCTTTAATCATTAGTAATCTACAGTAGAATATAGGTTCAAGTGTTATGATTCTTCTCAACTACCACTTATGGTGGCCCACGCAACTAGGTTCTGCATCTTCAACAAATCTTCATGGGGTGGCTGGCCTTATTCTGCATCCTTCTTCAATTGGAAACCTCTCCTTGTGATATTTGAGTGTCACGTTGGTTTTGAGGAAGAAGGTCCTCCTAGATGTCATGTGTTCAAATTCAACGTTGAGAGAGGTGTGGGAAACCTATCCAATGAAATGTGCCTCTCATTCACTCTATGTTCCCCTGTAGTTGCTGAGCATCTTAAGAGCACTCCCACCACTTTCTTTCCACAACAAGACTCCTTGGCATGGACAGGCAATGATTGTGGTTAACATAGTGTGAAGGATGATTTTAATTATCTCATGTCATCTCAGATCCACCCAATACAGCACTGCACAATTTCTGGAAATTTCTTTGGTCAATTACACTGCCATGTAAGCTTTTGCCATTCATGTGGAAACTCTATTAACAAGGTTCTTCCTTCATCACATGTAATCTCATCACATTAATTCCTCTGGCATGTGTTCATTTGGTAGTGATGCTGAAGAATAATTGTATCATTTGTTCATCTCATACCAAAGCCATATGGTTCGGATGCGATTCAATCAGGTTGCAAAATTAAGACTTTCAATCCTTTGTACACTAGCTAAAACATTCCATATATGAAATGTACAAGGATGGTCATATGGAGCTCCTTAAAGGTATCATCACACTTCTGCATACAATCTAGTTCAACCAGGATTTTGCACCATTAGGGTATCATCACACTTCTGCATACAATCTGGTTCAACCGAAATATTGCACCATTAGGGTATCATTCGGCCACCACAAATGGTCATTAAAGAAATAATGGATGCTTGTGCTTTCAATTGTTTATCTTTCTTGAGTTACAATGATGTCTGCTACCATTCTTGCTCGTTATTAAAGTCGCTAGAAGTAAAGGGTTTGTGTTCATCAATTGGTTGGAACATCTTGCTGCA
The DNA here is from genome assembly GCA_037177275.1 of Acacia concinna. NCBI lineage: Eukaryota > Viridiplantae > Streptophyta > Magnoliopsida > Fabales > Fabaceae > Acacia > Acacia concinna. The sequence continues at coordinate 10,153 of JBAGKO010215433.1, forward strand.
TAAATTGAAGGGGAATCGATTAACATCATGTCATTACTTGTCGAGCTAGTTCCCCTCTTTGGCATTCTTGCTGGAAAATTAGAGTTTCGTATCCTAATGATTTTCTATTTTCATGCTTACGAGAAGCTTTGTACTGTCTGGTAAATCAAATTAGTTATTTTTCCGGAGCAAAGGAACCGCTGCAGATCATTTGTACAAGGAAAAAATCAATCAACCTTCAACTTCTAAATTGGACAAGCTCGTCTGTCATATGGAAGGACACTCTATACTTACATTTCTTCTCCTTCTCTTCTACATTACATCAATAGTTCTTTTCATATGTTTAAATATTTCCTTCGTTCTAAATATAAGACAAAGTTAGCTCTCTTTTATAAAAAAAATAAGAAAACTAATCATATTACTTTAAATATTTATATTTATTGTTTTTTCCTCAAAAATAACCCTGCTTAACTCATTCATTAATATATTATCTAGGTTACAATATATTTTTAGTTCTTTAAATTTAATCAAGATCATCTTTTAATTCCTTAATTTTCTAAAGTTTGTTTTTTAATTCTTTTAAGTTAACGGCCTTAACTTCAATGATGAAAAATACTAAACAAAGTTAAAATAATGACATATTCTTATATTTAAATTATTTGTAAATAGGAAAATAATTAAAACACTAATAAATCTTTAAGTTGATGTCAAAATTAAAGTCTCCATTCAAATTATGTTAGCATTTTAACTTTATTGAATTAGAATTTTCCGTTAGTGAAATTAATAGCGTTAATTTAAAAAGACTAAAAACATATTTTTTGAAATTAAGGGACTAAAAGAAGACTTCAACTAAACTTAAAGAATTAAAAATGTACTTTAGCCTATTATCTAATAGTAGTAATACACAATATATGATACAATTAAATAACTTATTTAGCTTCTTTAATCTCTCCAAAAAAAAAGTCAACTCTATCTCTTAATCCTTCGATCCTATATATAAGACACAATTGACTTTTTTAGAGAGATTAAAAAAAGTAAATAAGTTACTTAATCATATTAATTTAGTATATGTGATTGCATCATATTTTTACATGCTATTTCATTGTTAATTTGGGAAATTTACCATGCTAATTGAGATAAAAATGCATTATTTATGATAATTTTGGATTAATAAAAGATTATATGAAAAGAATTTAAATTGGGGCATAATATTCACTTTCATTGATTTTCTTGTGATTAAATCTTGGGATTGAAATAATTAAATTTTGCTAATTTTCTGTGAAGATTATTTTAGAATTACAAAGAAGTACCCAAAATTTCTGGAAAAACAGCAAATAAGTGAAGAAAATGACTAGAGAAAATTACAGAATTGGCCCAAAACTTTTGGAAATTACCAAATTTTACCCCGAAATTGCCAACCAGCATCTTCCTCTTTCAAACCTTATTTTATAGCTGAAAATAGATCTAGAAAAGGGGAGCGACGGCTTCACAAAGAACGTTTTCACCTTCTTTTACCCCGAAATTGCCAACCAGCATCTTACTCTTGTCGGTGGCACATCTACCGCCTCGCCGCTGACGAGCTCCAAGCTCCACCATCGCCATTTCCTTCCCACACCATCAAAGGAGACAGTGGTGACCTTCAGCTGGGAGGAACAGTGCAGAGATATTGAATGGCGGCGGCAAGCTGAGGGGCGACGAGCTGGAGGAAGAGAGGAGTGTGCCGCCGCCACCATCATTCCTCTTCTTCCTTCCATTTCTGACCACCACCATCATTCTTCCCTTCTTTACCTTCATTCCCACCTTCAACTCCACCATCCTCTTCACCGTAGATAGCAGTTAGAGGAAGACGCGTACCGCGAGGTGGGCGAGCTAGAGGCAGTGAAGAGAACTATCTCAATCGACTGTCCCTTGTTCTTCTCTACCCAGAACCACCATCAGAGAATCCTCACCACCATCTCTCATTTTTCACCGCCAACCACCGTCCTCTATTTGTCCACCATCAGTAAACACAATCACCGCATCACCGCCTTCTTCTACATTCTCCAACGTCAGTCTTCTTCCAGCACCGCCATAAGTTTTTTTCACCATCAGCAATATACCCACCATTACCATCCTCTTTCATCGTCAGCCACCACCGTCTATTATCTTCATTCCCATCATCTTCAGTTCATTTCCTTCAAGAATCATCTACAGCATCAACACCTCCACCTCTTCTGCCATGGCCGTGGGATCAGAGTTTGCTGTGTAAGAATAGGTTCATAGAGTATGGAATATTTGTATTCCTTATGATTTCATAATGATTGAGTTAGTTATTATTTTGTATACATGTTACAATCTGATAGGTATTGTTAGGATTGTATCACAGCTGTATAGTGTCTGGAAGCATGTAATGGCTAGCATAAATATATGGAAATATGTGAGCACTATACGATTGATAGGAGCTCAGATTCTTCACTCTTTTCTCTCTATTTTTTCACTTGGTATAAGAGCAATCCATTTGTTCTTATTGCTTCATAATGTCTGCGTCGTCTTTCTTACTAGATACAGCTTCTTCTGAGAGTCTGAAAACCTATTCTTTATTTAGCTCTTCAAGCCAAACCACCGGGATCAAGTTGGATCGCACTAACTTTCTGGTTTGGGAATCCATTTGATCGGACCGAAACTGTCGCGTGTTTCGATCGGTCAAAAGATTGCACCTTGTATAGCATAGTGGCAACCTATCGTTCTTCTCTGAGGAGCTATTATTTGTTCCCTAAGT
>JBAGKO010215467.1:0-12888 GCA_037177275.1 Acacia concinna
TGGAAAAAACCAGAGGGAAATGAAATTAAGATAAATTCTGATTGTGCCTACCTACATGAAGAAGGTAAGGCCTCGGTATCCTTTGTGGTTCGTGATGAAAATGGTTGGGTGCTCGACGGTGGAGCCCAAGTGGTGGAAGTAGAATCAGCCTATATGGGCGAATGCATTGCTTTATATGATGCTGTGGCTTATGCACATGCAAATAATTTAGAGGATGTAATTTTTGAATCTGACAATCAAGCCTTAATCTCTTGTCTGAATGCAGGTGGTATTTGCTCTGATTGGAGATGTGAGGTTTTGATAGAAAATATCCTTTGTTTAAGGAATTCAGGAAGGAACCGATCGTTTGTATGGGTTTCGAGAGAGGCGAACAGGGTAACAAATTGGGTTGCCAAAGCCTCACTGTGTGGGTCCTGTCCATCTGACTGGATTTCTAGACCCCCGTTGCAGTTGATGAATTTAATCCAAGAAGATTTAGTAGGTTGTGTAATAGATCCTGGTTAATGGTATACTTTGTATCTTATGACACTTTGTTGTATTGGTGACTGACTATCGTATATAATATTTCTGTTGGCAAAAAAAAAAGAAAATCAAATTCAATTAATTGGAAGACACATTAATCTCACTTGATAGTAGTTTAATACTAGTCATTGAAGATACTATCAAACCACCTCAAACTAAAATATTATTTTGGAAGAAATCTTAATTGATTTGATATTCCATTAATATTCATGAATTAAATTTATCCAAACTGAAGTCTTATTTTGAAATTTATGTACTAAGCGATGCATGCAAGGGACAAAATTCTAGTTGAGAAGAACATTATTCTACCTTATAAAGCTAGAAGACATATTTTTTTGAGGTCTCATAATATAACCTTTAATTTATTTTTATTTTTTTTGTCTTTCATTTTGACAGATTTCATTCTTCTGGATTCCTGACAAGAATGAAGTGATATTTATAGTTTTGGAATAATTCCATTAGAGCTAATTACAGGAAAACCAGCAGCAAAAAGATAATCGTACCGGACAATTCCTCTAGTCTTCTTCTTCAATGGGTCACCCTTCCAACTTGCAAACTAGCTAAGGATGTTGAATCCATCATTGATCCAAGGTTGCAAGGACAATAGAGTACTGATTCTGCTGGGAAATTTCTTGAAATAGCCATATCATGCACTGCACCATATGCAATTCAAAGGCCTGATATAAGTCAAGTAGTTGTTGAACTAAGGCCACGTTTGGATGAAGGAGAGAAAAGGAAATGGAGGAAAAATATTATTTAAATGTATGTGGGACTCACACCCTAGTAAAAAGACTATTTAACCCTACATACATTTAAATAATATTTTTATCTAAGGTAAAATGATTTTTTATTAGGGTGAGAGGGTTTCCATACATTTAAAAGAAAGGCAAAACAAAACAATAAAGACAAAAGACAAAAGAGGAAATGACTAATGGCCGAGATGAATAGTGCTTAGGCCAGAGATATTGTTATATAGGAGTAATAACACAGCTGTGGTCGTGGTCCCATGCATACACAATCGTAACAGAATGGTACGAGTGACTTTGGACCATACATGTATACAAATTACAACTAATGAATAAAGTTACAACCTTTACAATGTTAACAACCTTAATCCTAAAATTATCTACATATTCTAACATCCCCCCTCAAACGAGTGGGAGTAGATGTAAGACCGAGTTTGCTTCTAAAGAAGGTGAATTGAGCATGAGAAAGTGCTTTAGTAAAACAATATGCTACTTGTGATGAGGAAGGCACATAACGAACATTGACTTGGTTGGAGGAAACCATATCTCGCACAAGGTGTATGTCAATATCAATGTGCTTGCTACAAGTATGATGGACTGGATTTCTAGCCAATGCTTTAGCACTAATGTTATCACACCACATAATGGCAAGTTCTTTCAATGATAATCCAAGTTCAAAAAACAGAGAGTACAACCATTTAATTTCAGCTGCGCCATCTGCCAAGGCACGATATTCAGACTCAGTGCTTGACCGAGAAACCACCTTCTGTTTTCGTGATGTCCATGAAACAAGAGTATTACCAAAATAGACACAGCTGCCTCCCATTGATTTCCTATCATCTAAGTCTACAACCTAGTCTGCATCTGTAAAAGCAATTAATTGAGGTACACCAAAGGACTTGATATGTAAACTTAGTCTGAAGGTTCCTTTGAGGTAGCGAAAAATTCTCTTAACACCTTGGAAATGTACATCAGTCAGTCTCGACAGAAACTAACTTAATTTGTTCACTGAAAAGGTAATGTCAGGTCTAGTTGATGTTAAATATTGCAATGACCCAATGGCTCGTCGAAAATAAGTAGGATTAGCCAACAGTTTACCTTCACTCAGAGAGAATTGTTGACCTGTAACCATGGGTGTAGGTACAGAGGCACAATCAAGCATATTGAACCTTTTCAACAGATCCAATATATACTTCCCCTGATTCAGATAGAAGCCGGTTGAATCTCTATATATCTCAAGCCCCAAGAAATAGTATAAAGGACCCAAATCCTTGAGAGAAAACATCATGTTCAACTTGTAAATAAATTGAGCAATATATTGTGAATCATTACCAGTCACCAGAATGTCATCAACATAAATAAGAATAAAGATGACTAGATTCTTGTTTCGAAGGTAGAACAGTGAAGAGTCACTTCGAGCATTACAGAATCCCCATTTTAGAAGAGTGTGTCTTAATTGATCAAACTATGCTCGAGGTGCTTATTTTAAACCATAAATTGCTTTTACAACCTTGCATACATGATTTGGAAACTGGGCATCCACAAAACCTTCTGGTTGACACATATAAACCTCTTCTCCAAGGAAACCGTTTAGAAACACATTATTAACATCTAATTGCCTAACTTCTCAATTAAAGGTTATGGCTAAGGTGAGAATGATTCTTACAGTCGTAGGCTTTATCACTGGACTAAAGGTATCTCCGTAGTTGATTCCAGGAGTTTGTTGAAAACCTTTCACTACGAGACGCGCCTTGTGTTTCAAGAGAGAATCGTCTGCCTTGAACTTCATTTTGAATATCCAACGACAATCAACTAATGACGCAGCTTCACTGCGAGGCACAAGGATCTAGGTTTGATTACGTTTCAATGCCTCAAACTCGCGAACCATAGCTTGTCTCCAGTGCGGTTTCTCTAAGGCCTCTGCAGTGTTCTTTGGTTCTACTACTAAGGTCAGAGAGCTCGATTCCTCCATTTGCAAGAGACCAATAAACGGGTATTTATGTTTGTGAATACCCGACTAAGCTCTTATGGTCATTAGGTGAAGATTTGCATCCTGTGGGCTTGTTGGATCCATGTCTTCTGTGTGGGCCGAATTTTGGGCTGTAATTGACACGGCCGATGACACTTCAGGCATAGAGGAAGAGCTTGAAGTTGCCATCGTGAGGTCAACATTGTGATTTCTTAGAGGAGTGCCAGTCACAGGTGAAGAGAAACTTGCAGTAATTGAATGACCCTTGTCATAAGAGGATTTATGAATGATTATAGGCATTGATAAGTACATTCAGAGATAGTTCCCAGATTACGTCTGTTTAGAAAACCAGATATAAAAGGAAAAGTTTGCCCATCAAATACTACATGTCTGGAGATAAATATTTGGCCAGTAGAACTCAGAAATTTTGACCCTTTTTGTTGAGTGCTAGACCCAGATAAACACACTTTTGACTATGATATTGAAACTTGTGATCATTGTAGGGTTTGAGGCATGGGTAACATGAACAACCAAAGGGTCGTAGAGAGATATAGTCAGGCTCAGTTTTGAAAAGAGTGAACAAAGGAGATGATCCTTCAAGCACTGGTGTGGGTAGTCTATTGATCAAATAAACAACAGTCTGAAAAGCCTCTGTCCAATATTATAAGGGAATTTTTGCATGTGCTAGAAGAGTCAAACCCATTTCAACAACGTGACAATGTTTTCTTTCGACTTTACCATTTTGCGCCAAAGTATAAGGATAGGTAAAGCGCATTAAGATTCCAGCTTCTTGAGCAATGGGTACGAAAGGCTTATACTCACTTCCATTATCACATTGTAACTTCTTTATTTTCAGATTAAGTTGATTTTCAACTTGTGTCTTAAAGACTTTAAAGGCATGGACAACTTCACTTTTATGTTTCAGTGGAAATATCTAGGTAAATCTGCTGAAATCATCAATAAAATGGATATAAAAATGATGCCCTGCAGCTGATTGAATGGGTGAAGGACCCCACAAGTCAGTGTGGACAAGTTCAAGGGGAGCTGAAGCACGAGTTAGAGAATGTGAGAATGGTAGCAATTTTGATTTACCCATCTGGCAAGATTCACATACAAAATCATCACTGATATTGACTTTAGCATTACATTTATTAACTACTTGCTTTAGGACTTGATTGCTAGGATGCCCTAGTCTGCAGTGCCATTTAATATACTCCTCGTGGTTGACTGGAATGTTTGAGGTTGCTGCAAGTGCTAGTGCGGCTGAGACTTGTTGACCATCATGCATTGGATATATCCCTTCCTTTGCCTTCCCGTACATCACAATTTTCCCTGTCACTTTGTCCTTCACAGTGCAGCCATGGTTAGAGAAAATGATATCAACATTGTTATCTGCAATTAATTTATTCACACTTAACAAATTCTTTGTGGCATTAGGAACCACCAATACATCAGACAAGAACAAATCAGTCTTAGAGCAAGGAAGTTTGGTATTACCAACAGCAATAACCTTAGTACGTTGTCCTGTGCATGTAAAAAGATCTGACTTACCAACGGCATTAACAGAACCAAGGGAATCAGAATTTGGCGTCACATGATAGTTGGAACCAGAGTCCATATACCAGGTAGGATTTGTGAGAGTTTGAGTGTTTGCATAGCAGGCCTGAGCATTGTAACTTTGATTTTAGCCATAATCATGACGATTATGATTGCTGCGATCTGGACGAAAAGACCTGTCAAACCAATGATAACAGTCTTCAGTAAAATGTCCTGGACGTTCACATAGATGACAGTAAGGGCGATTGTCATTATAGTTGTTTCTTCTTCCTTTACCTCCTCCTCCACGACGACCTCGATAGCCACGAGAGTTTCTTCCATGACCTCGGTCAGAGCCTCTTCTTCCGGAATCTGAATCACGATGAGCAAAGTTAGCCGAAGGCTGTATGGCTAACGAGGAGAACTGGTTCAATTGCTCAAGCCTACTCTCAAAAGTGAGGAGAAAGGATTGAGCTTCTACCCACGTGAGATCAGTTTGATCAAGGAGCTTCACAACAATGGCATTATACTCTGTATCGAGTCCTGACAATGTGTGCATAATGAGTTAATCTGTGGAAACAACAGATCCGGCCAAGGCACGTTGATCATAAATGTTCTTCATCTTAGCAAGGTACTCTTCCATTTTCATAGAGTTTTTCCTTGTAGCAAGGTACTCGAGCTTTTGTTGAAGCACATGTGAGTGCCCGTGCTTCAACCCAGATGTCTCATGCCGATTTGTAGTGCAACAATTGGGCACTTACTTCTTGGGTCATGGTGTTGCGCAACCAACCCACCAGCATGCGGTCGATGGCAAATCATTCATCATAGGCCAAATTTGAGACCTTTTTCTCAACATCATCTGAGACAAAGTGAGAGGGAGCCGTCTCTGAACCATCAATATGAGACTCCAGGCGATTCCCTTCGATGAGCGGTAGCACAACGGATCCCAAGACTAGATAGTTACCTCGGTCCAACTTAATCGAGGCGGTCTGACTTGAGGACTGAAAAAGTGAGTAAGTTTTCGTGGAGGGTGCACCAGTGGGTACTATGTTAGAAGGAGACGACATGTTAATTTCAGCTGTTGCTTTTGGCTTTGGCTCTGATACTAAGAAAGACAGAAGGGAAAAGGAGAAAGAAAGATAAAAGAGGAAATGAGTAATGGCTGAGGTGAATAGTGCTCAGACCAGAGGAATTGTTATATAGGGGAATTGGCACAGCTGTGATTGTGGTCCCAGGCATACACAATCGTAACAGAATTGTACGAGTGCCTTAGGACCATACACGTATACAAAGGACAGCTAATGAATAAAGTTACAACCTTTACAATATTAATAACATTAATCCTGTAATTATCTACATATTCTAACATTGCCTCCTCCCTTTTCTTCGAATTCCCAGCTGTGAATGTCTTGCAAAACCGGGAACTGGGTCAATTAGTGTTCCTTGGGTCAGGTTTTGTTTCCTTTTGGATCTCCCTTAAGTTGGTGCAAAATTACCCTTTAGGACTAAGTCTTCAATTTTATTATTAATTTTATAATTAAGTCCCTCTTAATCTTTTGCTTTGTAATTTTTCATAACTAAATTTCTATTTGCTTTTCTCTCTAATTTCTCTCAGACTTTCCTACAATAAAACTAAATAATTTGTAATACTAAATATCTTCAAGTTAAATGTTAGGAAGAAATGGCATAAATGTGCTTTTAACCAAAATTTCATGTTTTGTAAATTAGTTCCATATAATTCTAATTTATTTATTTTAATGCACTTTAAGCATAATATGATCAATAAATCCCTATAAAAGGCAAGGAATTACATAGTACCCATTGTTATTCTTTTTCTATGAATTCTGTGAAGATGAGTACTTTGGATGGGGATGTTTTTGGGGGAAGATTCTTGTAGGAATTTGTGGAAGCTGAACAACTAACTTTGAAAGAGAAGATTTGTAAATTACATTCGAATGCGAATGTTATATTACGGGATTATGCAAATTAGAGACATTGCAAGGTTTGTGTTTAAATTTTCCTGTTTCACATATATTTTGAAATAATAATGACCGAGTCATTCTCTAATTAAAGAGAGTGGAATAATTGTCAAAGTGGAAGAAGTTTGGGAAATATGGCCAGAGACTTCCTTTAGTATTGCAGAGGACTGTCTAATTAATTTCCTTCACGGAAAGTTAAATTCCTCTTGAACCAGATCTTGTTAGTGAAGATTATGATGCCAACAGATCGATAAGAGATTCATGATCACCCTAATGCATCTGAAACAAGGTGCCCTTAAGCCAAAACACAAATTGAGTGAAATTGAGATAATAATTGTCCAATGTTTGTTTGTTCTCAACAAGTGCATTTCCCTTGTTTGCTTGATGATCTGTTTTTTGATTTTTATTTGTAAGAGAAGGTAAAGCGATTCACATTAAACAATAGAGTATAGAGTAAATCATAGGACAGAGATATAAATTAGACAAATTAAAAAGAGGAGGACGACTTGTTAAGAGCCTTTGACAAATAAAATGCTGAAGAGGTAGTCCCATAAAATAAATAACGTCGTCACAATGAAAACAAACCAATTATGTTTCCTTTTGATCGATGAATAGAATTATTGACCAGTTATTTTCCTATCTTCATCTTTTCGAATCAACAGATATAGTGGCTAGCACTATCCAAAAATGATTATGTTGAGTCTGCGTAGAGAATGCCAGACTAGCAAAGGAAAGAGATACAGAGACTCGTCACTCGTCTAATTATATCAGTAGGATTTAATATTCTCCCTTCACAGAGCACCGTGTTTCTCTTTTTATTTAGTAAAAATGTAAAATGATACTTCCTCATCTTAAATATAAGAGTTAGTTGACATTTCTTGAGAGATTAAGGAAACTAAATAAATTAGTTTAAAGTATTTATTTTTATTGTTCTTTCTTTAAACTAAGTTGTATGGCTCATACTGGTATATAAGCTAATAATACATCACATATATTATGATTAAGCTAAATAGGTCTTATAATAAGAACCTGAGAAAGTAATTCCTTGTAACGACAATAATGTCCTTCTTGATATAATTGAATCGTGGTTATCATTAACCAAGAAACAAAACGAAGGAAATTAAAGTCAGGCAATTTAATTGCTAGAAATCCAAACCAGATAGATTTAGCACAGGAGCTGTGTGTGAATAAAAGTTTTTTCTTCTATGCAACCAAATTGACACCATCCAAAAGGAAAGATTTGATCATAGGAAGCGGAAAACTTGTCTAGCTATCAAATCTTCACTAACAGATTTATTTAAATCTCCAATACCTAGGACACCTTGCTCAGTATTCGGGAACTGAAAGTCCTCTCTTAATAGGTGCCTGAAAAGTAAACTAGTGCCTGAAAAGTCCATCTTAATAGGTGCTCTTCTCAAAAGGTCTTCAAACTTCACAAGACACAGAATAATCTAACCTGAAATGCGTTCATTTTTACTTAAAGTAAATAACAGAATAAAGATTAATATTAAGGAAGCAAACATCTTAAATTCATCAGCTGTGAAGTTGAACAGAGATAGAATAACTTTTGCCAAATGATTGTCCACTTTGCCTTCAACATGATGAATGAGTCTAGACCCTAGAGAAAATTCGCAAATGATATACATTTCTAAAACTTGTACAAGACTTTCAACATAGTTCGAAATACGATGATCACTGTAACATTTTCTAAAGTATACTTGTTTGATATTTTCAGTAGCAGGATTGAAGAGAACACTTGTTGATTCATTATCCACGTTAGCCCGGCAAAAAAATTCATTTCTCCAAATAGTCATAGGATATAACCTGCATGGAAAAGGGCTGCTAGTATATTTCTTAGTCCAACTCCATCTTGATGCACCTACAACCTCTTTAGATTACCCAAAGATGGATAACAGAATGTTCTGGGTTTCCAAAGCAATAAATCATAGCAAGTTTTTCCTCATACACATTACATAGTAAGCCTTGAAACAGAGTGTTGCTCATGCATTGGTATGACAGTACACTTCCATTGCTAAATTAAATGAAACAACTAAACCCTTACCATAATCTCTTGGCTGCCAACCCGCTCTGACCCCAACCAAAACATAACACCATTAACATTGACACTTTCAGAATGGCCACTTTTAAAATTAACTTCCTTCCATGATCGTGGACTTAAGCTCTTAAAGAATACACTTTCACTGCATAAAGCTAATTATGACACCAACCAGTGTAAGCTATCACCAACTTGTAACCATTTATAATTGGACTAAAACCATATCCTACAGAATAATAAGTATAATCCAATTCAGTTTTGGGCACGAAGTTGATATCTCAAACCGCTGGATTCCACACTAAAATGAAATGAGCAAATACATGCATTTTAAGATCAACACAGAGCAAGCCATTGCTAGAACCAACGATCCTACCTGACTTTTATAGAGCCATTTTTTTTTCCAGTGATAATAAGTGAGCTTATATGAGCTGTGAAATCCCCCAGTACCCATCTGGTAGTCAAGGTAATACAAGTTTGAAGGATCATCCCAGCCATACCTTTGGAAAAGGAAGAAGAGACAAGGGTTTTGATGACTTGAGTAGAGGTATCTCCAATGCCTACACATTGAAATCGGATTAGGGATTTCACTGGAATTTGTATGAGAATGTTTCTGATTATTTCATCCACTCCATCCATCTTCGTAGTGCAGGAAGAACTAATTTCTCATAGGAAAGCCTTCAACACAAACAAAAGTATTTAACTATTTCTCCATCGATAAACCATTCAATTTTCTTTTTTTTAGAATGATAAGAAAAAACTATTTGAATTTCAAAATTTTAAATTAAATAAGTAATTTCTTATAAAAATAAGTCATCAATTACATTATTATAAGTTAATTAATCCCTATACTTCTGTTAACAATAAAATTGATTTAAAATTTTAAAATTCAAGTGGTATTTAATGATCTATTTCCTTTTTTTTCATTTTTTTATCCGTAACTCTATAATGTTAAATGCTATAGTTATAAATAGAAAAAGGGAAAACTTAAGACAAAAGCACTTGATTATGAAAATTGTAATTATTCAAAAGGGTCAAATATTTAAATATAAATTTAAAAGTACTAAATATCCAACATTATCTCCTACTATTAGAATTAAAAAAATTTCTAAAATTAAACTTAAAGCCACACATTATTGCAAAAGAATAGAATTTTTTTTTCTTTCAAATTTTTATTTTCCACATAGTTCCATATGCATAAATATAATCCATGGTAAAAAATACTCTCATTCACGCACGCATATAAGTTTTTTTAGTGGGGGTATAAAAACAGCATTTATTCTTTTAGTTTATTAAGTTTTTTTTATACTTTTTACATTATCAAGCCGATATCAATTAAACTGTTTTCATAAAAATAAAAATTCAATTCAATTATTTCATAATATAATAAGTTGTCTAGATATTTTAGGGTAAAATATTGTCTATGTTTTGTAATTATATAACATTACATTGATTTTTTTTAGTAGGCTGAGTAACGGGTGCGTTGTGCTGACCCGAAGGTTAGCCCTTTTATAAACAACTGGGATAACCCCATTTGGGTTCATCCGCAACGAGAAAAGGGTTGGATAAATTAGCCCATTATATTATTTTTTTAAAAACATTCTCTACCAGACAAATTCATTGGTCCGTACACTTTTAAGTCCCCCAACACCGCATTTTTGTTTTTAATAAATACAATACTTGTAAAACAGTATACATTTTAACTCAAAAAATACCATCATTACATCACATATAATAGTCCTAAATCTAAGTTTAAATAAGAACTAGATAGTTTTTAAAATTCTCGTACTCAAAAGGTCAAATCTAAAAGAAGAAAATAGTTACAAAAGCAAAATAACAAAAGTATTGGCATCGTTCCATTTTCACTAATAGTTTGATACGAACCAATTCTTAAGTAATATAACTAGCATTTTTAACATGTATTATCGTTACATTTCCATTGGATCCTTATTACCAATATCACCTTCCAATGAAATGAAACTAACCTTATTCTATCATGTTTGCGACTATAGGGTAATGAAACCTTCATATGTAATCCATTTAATTCTTAACTGGGCTTGTTTTAGATAGACCCAAAACGGGTAAATTTTTACCTGAGTTGGGTTGGGTGATTAGTTGTGGGCGGCTTACTCAGCCCTTCATATAAAGTTCTTCTAGAGAAAAAAAATTATATAAAATTTCATTCAAGTTTTTAAAATTGCATAAATTTTATATTTTATTTTCTAAAAATATATGATTTAGGTTTAGATATAGATTATAATTCAAATTTATTGTAGTAATTTTCAGACGATTATCTAGATATTTGGATTTTGTATTTGAATTATGAATTAGAGTTAATCTCTCTGTAATCTATCATCATAAATAGGCATGACGCCTTATTAATAAAGTATCGGATATTCATAGAGTAAATGGTTTATGGTAATTCTCTTGAGCTGTTTTATAGTGAAGGTGAGATTTTTGCATTCTCTTTAATATTATGGACTGTTTTAGAAATTATGAGATTCTTGCGTCTTCTTATTAAGAGTAACTTATAGTCGATACCCTATCAATGGCATCATAGGGTTCGAGCCGATGATGGTAACCAACTCTTCTGATCCGTTAGACCTCTTCCCACATCTTCATTCCCATCACACATTTCTTCCAATCATTGCAAGCACCTTGTATCATCTCTCGTCTTGATGCTATAATTGATAAACTTGGCTTAAAAACCCAAGTCAGTAATTCCCAACCCCAACAAGGCAGCACAATACCCACAATTTGGCAATCCAGCAAATACAACAACATTGGCTTAGGAGTTAGGAAAGACTTCAGAATCCACAAGTACAAACCCAAAATACCAATGCTTGCAGCTTTTTCTACTTTATGCATGCAATCTGTTGGAGTCCCTTTCAGGAGCAAAGGCAGTCCAGCATCAATTCCTCTTTCTCTTGTAGGGCAGTCAATCAGGTCACAAAAGGTGATGAAAGGACACTTATATTCTCATATGGGTCCGAGCCCAAGGCTCCCTCTACCAAGATATAATGGGTGATTTGAGAAGATAGCAAAATATTAGGATTTATTAATATTATTATTTAATTATTATTTTCATATTTGAATTATCATTATTGTTATTTGAATTTTGAATTTATTAGGTTAGTTTTCAAATTATGATTTATATTTAGATATAAATTAGATTTTGAATTTATTAGATTAGACTTCAGATTATTATCTAGATATTTGGATTTTGTATTTGAATTTTGAATTAGAGCCAATCTCCCTATCATCTGCCATTCCTCATTAATAAAGCATCGAATTTTCAGAGAGTAAATTGGTTTATGGAGATTCTCTTGGGCTGTTTTATAGAAAGGGTGAGATTTTTGTGTTCTCTTTAATTCAGATATTATGGGCTGATTCAGATTATCTGCTTCTTTGATATTCTCTTATTCTTATTAAGAGTACCTAATCAGTATCCTATAACAAATTCTTGATTCAAGATCAAGTCTTCCAGAGCCATCAATGTATCAATTTGACACTGAAAGTCTTTCAAATGTTCCGATGCATCAAACACAACAGTTTACCTCACAAATTCCTTATAATTTCTCAGTGTATGAGTCACCAACAATGAATGAATTAAGTGCACAAGTTCCTTCAAGTGTTCAATATGACCCACACCCACATCATGAGCTACTATTGTTGACGTCATCTCATATTCCATCAGACCATAGGGCTCTCTAACTGTCAACACTTGGTGAATCAACCTTCCTTCAACTGGGAGGCACCAATAAATATTTATACCGATATTAATAAGGGGAAGTGGACTAAGATAGAACACAAGTACCTGTATCCTTGAAACTTTCACAATTTCATTATATATTGTTATAAATGTTCTAATATTGTTTTTGTTTATTATTATTATTATTATAGGCAATTTCTGATGGAATTGAGATGGTATTGGAAGAGAGCATGCAATAACATTTCCAAAAATTTTGTTAAGACAAGGACACACTACAAAAAAAATTACTTTTGATGACGACTTTCGGTGGTGACTAAAAAAGTCGCCACTGAAAGTATGACTTTTAGTGGCAACAAAAACAGTCACCCCTG
>JBAGKO010215487.1:0-12887 GCA_037177275.1 Acacia concinna
TACATTACTTAATAATATCATATATTGTATTTTATTATATTATATATTAGTTCATAAGTCAAACAATATAATTTAAAGAGAAACGACAAATTGTAATATGTTAAAGTAATATAATTAGCTTTTTTAAGATTATCTAAAAGGGTCTTATAAATAAAAACAAAATGAGTAAAACATAAATTTGTCATGTTTGTGTAATTGATAATACCATCGTCCACACACATTTTAATAACTAGCTTATTTCTTTATTCTTTCTTTATTTCTTTCTTTTTTTTAATCTTTTTTGGCAACAATAACTAATCTATTTCGATCATAATGAACCTTAAGATGTATTTCCTCCTAGGAAAGCCACTTCCACATGACACGCTACGTCCGTCGTATCATACAACTATGCCCCAAACAAAATTATGCGTATCTGGGATTGATCGATTTCAATGACGTATCACTTTATAACCCTGCCGCGATATTTTATTAAATTACTGCATTGCTTACTGCACTAAATGCATATTTCTTATCCTGAAATCCTAACGTATATCGGTTATCTTTTGTAGTCGTATTCACTGTTCTTTAAAATTCGCATCGTATTCCATATCTCCACAAATAAATCACTTTGCGTGACATTTATAATATTCAGTAAAACAGATTGGTAAGAAAGTTAAAAGTCTTCCACCCTACCTCATATAACTCGTTCGCAAATGTTTTTACGGCATTTTATTCATCCGTGTGGCAGTTTTTTATTTGTAATACCTGGTCAGGAAATACTGATTTTTAAGGGCCCATCATCATAACAATTAACAAGTACTAAATCAATATGTCATTGAAGCGTGAAATAGCAGGAAGGTGTATCTTTTAAAGGAAGCAATCGGTAAGAAACATAATCAAGGGAACAGAACAGGGCTTCATTATAGTCATAAAAAAAAGAACAGGGTTTCGTTATCAAAGTGGGCAAAAAAAGAGAATTTACGGAATAAATTACGGATAATGTTTACTTCTTTGGGTGAAACTGGCCGGCAGATTTTAAAATTAAAGATGCCATCTCAATGTCATCATTTAGAAATATGAAAAAAAAAAGTTTACCAAATCATTTTTTTTTGCCCAAGACTATTAAATGTTTGTTTGGAATAATTTATTTAGAAGTAATAAGATTTTATTTGCGGGGTATGAAGTAAGTATGTGATAATGATTTTTCTCGTACTTTGTGCATGAAATGTTATTTAGCCAAATTAAGTCATTCCAAATGAGCCCTAACTCATGTGAGATGCTGAACAAATATAATAAATAGCATCCTCCCCTTGCATTTACTAATATATGTGAACATAAGCAACGGGGAAATTACATAGTTTTAAACGTTTCCGAATTTAAAATAGAGAGAAAATACAAAAATGGCAGGAGGACATGAGAAAACTACAGAAGAGGGAAAGTTAGGGACCAAGGGAATGAAAGACGATCAAACAAGGAGAGTTTGGCTCCCAAGTGAGCGGGCAAATTATTCATTTATTCAGTGCATTATTTTAATTGTTTATTTAATCGCTCACTGGCCACATGATATTGGTTGTTTCTTTGAAAGCTATCCTTATCCAGCAGTTTCTCCAATGGCCTTGCCTTCCCATGCAAAACAGGAAAAAAAAAAAAAACAGAAAGAAAGAAAGAAAGAAGGACGTGTCTTTGCTCATTGTTATCCTTTTATTAACAGACAAAATCGTAACGTTGCAATCACGGTCTCCAAAATTGAACTGGATCCGATGGGAGAGATCCGTAACCTTGCCTGACTTTTTATGTTCAATTTGGGCCAATACCCAGGCCCAGTAAATTTGGGCCATGCGAGTGACATGGCTCCATCACAGCCGCTGATCAAATCAAAGGCTTTTGATTTTGTAAAGGCTCCGTCCCTAGAAAATACAACAAAAAGTCTGCTCCGCAAAAATCAGTTGTGCACGTGTTTCGTCCAAATTCTATCCTTAGGATGTGTTGGGTTTGAATGGAGGGGATGGGAGGGGAAAGATAAAAGGTATATAACTTTGTTTGTTTTGTTGGAGATGAAGGGATAGGAAGGATTTTTTTAATAATTTTGTTGTTTCATTGAAAAGGGAAGGAATTATGATAATAATTAATTTACCATTATACTTTTATACATGTTAGGTTATATAAATTATATAATTTAATAAAAATTTAGTCCGGTTAATATTTATAAAAATGGAATGATGCTTTTTTCGCTATTCCCAATAAATATACTAATATATTTTTAAATTATGTTAAAAATTTTATTTTTTTAAAAAAATCTTCATTCTCTATAGTGTTTCTCCTCAAACTTTAATATATATTTTATTTAATAAAATTATATCATTGAAAGAATCAAAAGGCAAAAAAAAAAATAAAAAAACATGAGTTCAGGGTGAGCTCGGATGAGGAAAGATCTACTGTGTGTGATATGGGTTGTGTTTGGATTAAATATTGCAATCGGTACTTTTGGAAAAGTAAGATTGAGTAAAAGTAAGATTGAGTAATTTGATTTATGTTTGGAATAAAGATTGCAATCGTTACTTATATAAAAGTAAAACTTGTTTGGTTGAAATTTTCCAAAAGTTACTTTTGATGGGAAATAACTGAAAATGGCATGAATCATATTTTATAACTCACACACACACACATGTATATAAATATTTTGTGATATTTATACTATCTCTGATTATAATTATAAGACCTAGTTGACTCTTTTGGCTTCCTTTTAATCTCTTCAAAAAAATCAACTAGGTCTTATAATTATAACCAGAGATAGTCTTATTACATGTAAATATAATGTGATATATTCCGGTCTTAATTATAAGACTTAGTTGACTCTTTTGGCTTCCTTAAGCTCTTAAAAAAACCAACTTGGTCTTATAATTATGACCGGAGGGAATCTTATTACATGTAAATATAGTGTGATATCTATACTACCTCTGGTCTTAATTATAAGACCTAGTTGACTCTTTTGGCTTCCTTAATTTATTTTAAAAAAAACTAATTGGGTCTTATAATTAGAACTAGAGGGAGTGTTATTACACATAAATATAGTGTAATATTTATACTATCTCTTATGCTAATTATAAGACCCATTTAAATTTTTTTAGAGAAGTGAAGGAAGCAAGATAGGTTACACAATTATAACATATGTTGTGTTTTATCATATTATATGAGTTTATAAATCAAACAAAATAGTTTTAAAAAAACAATAAATTTTAATACTTTAAAATAAGGTAATTAGTTTTCTTAATATTTTTTAAAAAGTCAACTGGGTCTTATAATTAGGATTAAAAGGAGTAAATTATATCAGGGGAAAAAAGTGAACAGTAACCCCATCGTGAACAATGCAATCGGTGTAAAAGTGCTGAAATGGTTGCTTTAACAATTGCAACCGATTGACCACTGTTCACGCCTGAAGCCACCAGTGAACCAAACATAAAAAAAAATCCTTGCTTGTACTTATCCAATCGCAGCAATTGATTGGCCTCCCAAACACACGCATGAAGTGTTTTGTCTCCTATTGGGAATTTGTATATGAGTTGTGGGGTATACTGTGGGCCTTAAAGCATGCATAGAGTGGAGTCAAGAGGAGAATTATTATTGAAATGGATTGTTTGGAGGTTGTTTCTTTGATTTCAGATGGATGGGAGGTGAATATCCAGAGTGGAATCTGTTGACGGAAATTCATGCATGGATGGAAAAAGAGTGAGAAGTTAGATTAACTTGGTGTAAGCGTGTGGTTAATCTAGTTGCTGATTTGGTAGCAAATGAAGCTTTTTATGATGTTGTGGGTTTCCAGTTTTTTACATCAGTATCATCGAATATATTTGCTGCTCTTGCAGTTGATGTAGCTATGTCGTTTTTGTCGCTTTCACTTATCGAAAAAAAACAAAAAAGAATAAAATATACAATGAGGGTTGCAAGATGGGACAACAGGAGGCACAAGTAAGAAGGGAGAAATTCAGCGATCAACTCCAAGGAAAACCTACAACTTCCATTCTCGATCTCCGCCACAAATCCATCACATTCACTGCCAATGACTTCTGCCAAATCACAAAACTCACAAACTCCAGTCTCGATCTCCGCCACAAGCCCAAAAATTGAATGGCCATTTCGATGCCAACGACTTCTACTAAATCAAGAGACTTACGGCTCCTTATATTTTTCAACAGTGAGCTATCAGAAAGACAAGACACAAGAGAAAGGGCAGGAAGTTAAAAAGGTTTTCTCACAATGCTCTTGAATGGATTCTCATAGTGCTCGTCGGTGGTGAGCGACATAGAGTTAGCAGATCGTTATTACTGGCGATGCTATTTGATTTGCCTTTTTGAAAAAAACAAGAGAAAAGATAGGCACATTATTGGAGAAATTAAAATAATCACAATAAGATAAAGGCAAATAAGTCTGAAAATTTGGCTCCCCTCCAAAAACCCCAAATTTGGAGGGGAGAGAAATAAGGACATTGGAGGGGAGGAGAGGCCTCCCCTCCCTTCAAACCAAACGCACCCTCAGTCCTTACCCGTGTCTAACGGTCTGTTTGGTTAGAGGGAGGGGAGATATTTTGCTCTCCTCCCCTTGTTTGGCATTAATTTATTTTTTGGGAGAGAAATTTTTTAAAAATTTCCCTTCCCCCCTTCATAAGTCTCGCCTTTAAAAGGTGTGTTTTGCTTGGAGGAGGGGAGGGGAGATGAGTGATTTTAATATTACCTTATTTGAATTTATCAATGAGTTAAAAATTGGACCAGACCGACCGGTTTAGACTGGAAACCGGTGAACTAGTTTGGTAACCAGTCTGGTTTGATGTAATTTGTAGAATTGAACCAGGCCGATCAAACCGGTGGTGAACCAAACCGGTAACTGAACCGGTTCTGACCCATTTTCTTAAAAAAAAATAAATTTCCTTTATAATTTCATACTATTAAGCCTAAAATCTTAACTTTCTAATCGGTTTAGCCTCGGTTTAATTATCCGGTCTAACCTACTGACCTTTAACCCAGTACTTTAACCGGTTCAGTGACCGGTCTGATTTTTAATATCTTGGAATTGATCGAAGAGGAAGGGAAGGGAGGGAGGGATTTTAATGTTACCTTATTTGATTTATGAGGGGAAGGGAGGAAAAATCTTTCATATGGACAACTTTGCCCTCATTATATCATTTTTAAACTTTATAAAATTTTAATAAAATTTAATTATAAAATTATAATTTTGTAATTATTTAAATTAAATAAATATAATTAAGATCTGGTGTGTGATAACAATATCTTGATTGTTTATATTTTTATTTGAAAATTTTGAAATAATATTGGTTTTATAAAAAAATTATAGCATTTACCATTTCTTCATTTGTTTCGTTGCCCTGCGATTTCAAACTTGGGAATTAATTATGCGTTGCTCACCATCACCATTGATGGAATGGAAGGAAGCTTCAAGCTTCCAATTGTATCATTTACGCCACCGCCAATTCCAAAAGAGCTTCAAGAAACCTGTTCTTCTCTTCACATATCCTCATCCCTTTTATCTTCTTTATATTATTGTCCCTTCATGAGAAAAGTGAGACGACAACAATGGAGACTCTCATGACTGAGAGTGAAGGATCGACGACCCTATTGGACTTAAGTGGGGGAGACAGGGACATGGACAATGGTGTTAAACAAAGAGAGCCATGTGGTTGAATAGGGGAGACAGGGATAACGATGACGATGTTGAACGGAGGCTGTGTTTGTCGAGTGAGAATGACAAAGGAAGGAAGGGTAGTTTAGACATATTGAAAATATCTATAGGTACATTGGTTAGAGCACATCAAAAACTTACCTCCCCCTCCAAATCCTCCCAATTTGGGGGTGAGGATTCTGAGGGGAAGGAGGGAAAATTTCAAAAAGAAAAAAAATTCCTCCCCTACTAATTTTCTAATCATGCCAATTAAGGGGAGGGGAGCAAAATCCCTCCCCTTCCTCCCATTCCCGTCCCTTCCCCTCAAACCAAACAAATCTTAAAAGTGGGGGGATTTGAATGGGAAGGGCAATATTTTGCATTGTCTTTACCTTTTTACCCATACTTATTTTCATCATTCCCATACTACCCCTGTCAACTTTTCTTCTTCTCGCTCAAGCTACTCTCACCTTCCCTACACAGCCCCACCCTTGACGCCAAGCTCACCATCCATTACCCCAAAACTCATTATCACTATCACAATTTCTTGTTCACCATCTCCCTCCTCCTTCTTCACAGACAAGCAAACATGATACTCTCTATATATATAAGTACAATTACACCTATTTTAATTACAATTTTTTATAATTATAAAATTACAATACTGTTTGATAAATATAATTTGTAATTCTGTATTTATATTTTTAAAATCATATTAGGGTTAAAAAATGACTTTAATATAATAAGGGTAAACTTGTCCATATAAAAACATTTTCCCTCCCCTTCCCTTCTAAACCAAATAAAGTAATATTAAAATCTCTCCCCTCCCCTTCCCTCTAATAAATTCAAATAAGGTAATATTAAAATCCCTCATATCCCCTTCTCCCCGTTGAATCAAACAAACCCTAAGTAAGGTTATGGGGCAAAAATACCCACAAATTTTTTTAAAAAATTTGCCCATTACCATAAACTTTTTTTAATACAAGAGTAGCTATAAAATTTTAAAATTGGGGCAAAGGACACACAATTGTTAAAATCAAATAACATATATCCTATTGCATGGTGAAAGTACCTAAACACCCTTCATACAAAAAGAAAATAAAAATACTTTCCCCTAACCTTGGTTCATCTTCTTTAGATTCTTCATCCAGTACTACAGAATTGTTTATATATAACGCTTCATACTTAATGGTTTTTGGGAGGCGGAATTTCTACAAACAATTATATGACAACTATTTAAAAAAAAAAACCATCATACACACACACACACACACAAAATTTTTAACAGTTAGCCCTTGAAAGGATCAAAAGAAAAATGGGAGAATGAAGGGAGATCGAATTAGAGACTGACGTGGAGTCGTTAATACATGCAAATGCATATGCAAAAATTCAAATATTAAAACAGGATATAAAATAGAAGCCTATCAAAAAGCCTATCACAATATCATTAAAAACAAAGAAACTAAAATAGGAAGAAAGAAGCTTTTAGTGGTGAAAGCTCAGAAAACTCAAAGAATCTCACTCTAAAACCTCTTTGTAGAATTGGGTAATATTGGCATGTCTAACAACTAAATCAGAATGCCCATTTATATGCTTACAAAAGATTCCTTACTGACACTACATTATTTCAAAAGTTCATGTGGGTATAACAACACATTCACGTGAGGTACAGTATTTGACTTTTGTAGATTTTGATGGACACCTGTCCCTTTTGCTTGTCAAACAATAAAGATTCTTTAACTTTATGTCTAATCTTCATCGAAAGCATATTCTTCATTTCTACTTTCCATTGAAAGCATATTCTTTGTTCACTACTCATCTTCACCAAAATTGATTATTTCATCACCTGGGTAATGACCAAAATAATCACCTATATCTCTTATGCTTGATCCTTTTGTGGATGAGGTAGAAGGAGATGATTTCTTCTTTTGACCCCCTTGTGACAAATTTTGTTCTGCTTGAAGTAGCTGGAGAATATTTTAGAGATGGTTGGTTAAGTCTTCCTTGTTGGATGATGATTCTAAACAAGCTTGAATTTTGGATTTTTGATTGAGAAAACACTAGTATCATGATCTGTAGCATGTAAAAAAGTTGGATTCTTTTGGAACCATGTGTTAAGTGCTGTGATAGAAACATTTTTCTCCCAACATTGGTTCCACCATTTTACTGTAGGATATCTAAGGTAAACGGGG
Source organism: Acacia concinna (assembly GCA_037177275.1). Lineage (NCBI taxonomy): Eukaryota > Viridiplantae > Streptophyta > Magnoliopsida > Fabales > Fabaceae > Acacia > Acacia concinna. Next base: position 7,842 of record JBAGKO010215487.1, read on the forward strand.
TAAGCATTTTTGCAAACAGAATTCCCATATTCTAGATTCCATTTAAAGACCCAGCTAAAGCAAATTTTTTAAAAAAGATGAAGATATGTTGGAAAATGATCTTCTTCTAAATTGGCACGACTCACAAAGTGTTCGTACCCAGCTTTCACATTGATTGAATAAATTTATGGAATAGGACCAAAATAATCCCACCATTTATTAAACCACTGTGGAAACCTATATTTGTGATTTTCTTTAAATCTGGATAGCCAAGTATGGGTGAACTTTGGATTTTGTACCAAAATACCGAGCATTAAGGTAATCCCAGTAATTATATCCTGATTGCGTATAATTAATTGAAATTTTTTTGATTTGGTTAAGATCTTGTCCCCAGTCATTCAGAGAAAGAAACTTAACAAAATCAACAATGGAATACCCATGGATGGTTTTTTTTCATCTTTTGGATAATACGAATAAGAAAAATGTCTTGTTTTTGTAGATGATGAGTCTACTCAAAAAAATTTTGAGTCTTTATCATAGAAACGTGTTTAAAGAAAAAGCCAGGAGGATAGATCTTTATAATCAAGTTATGTGGGATTTTATGATAAAATCATGGTTCAGTGACAAAAAGACTTATGTATTTTTTAGATTTTGCCACAAAAAGTGGTTTTATATTGGTTTGAAGGTTGACAAAGTGAAACTAATTCTTTTGATGAACTAGCTTTTGAAATTTCTCTGGATTGATTTTAGGCTGCTAAAAGCAAGATCATCTTCTTCAACAACATATGCCTAAGATTTCGTTGGTAATTTGGCCAAGGTCTTATTAGTGGCCAAAGCTAGGTACTCTAAAGCTTGAAGTACTTCTTTTGCAAAGGCATAATCCTTCGATGCCATAAGGAAGTTTGAAATTTTCTCAAGACTTTGATTTTGGGTTAATGATTCAGCATGGGTCGAATACCCTAATTTATGGGTGGATGACCTAGTTTTTTGAGTCAATGACTCGATTTTTGGGGTCGAAAACCCTTTTTTGGTAGGTTGAAGACCCGATTTGTGTAGTTGTAGGCTGCCTTTTTGTGATCCTTTTTGGATCATCTTTATTTAGGGCTAGACCCTTGGCATGGTTGGATAATCTCATTGCCTTGTAAGAATTCTTTGGTTAGAAAATCCAGAAGGAAGTTTGAAGAACCTTTGATAAATTCAATTTTAAAATCAAAGCTACTTAATATTGCTTGCCATCAGGCAAAAATTTGTTTTGAATATTTTTGACATCTTTTTCTAAAACGTCTTTAATAGGTTTACAATACAGAAAATTCTTTATTTAGTAAATTTCTTTAAAATTTCTTTATGCACAAAAAAATTGCTAAAATCTCTTTTTTGAACATGGAATTGTTCTGTTGAGCTTTATTCCAATGTTTTGAAGTAAATGCAATGCAATGCTCTTTACCATGAATTTTTTGTTTAAAAATGCCTCCATAACCTATGTTTGAGGCATTTGTCTCAATAGTTTTGCATGTTTATGGATCAGGAAGATACAAACATGGGAATTCCTTAACATAGGATTTTATTTGTCTGATCACTCTTGTGTGATTATATGTTCATGAAAGAGGATTTTTCTTAAGACACTCATGAAGAGGCTTAATGAGGTTGTTTAGGTTAGGAATGAAATCACTTACATAATTCAAACAACCTAAGAATCCTTGGAGTTGATTTTTATTCAAAATTTGGTCTAAAAATTTGTCGGCAAACTGAATTTCCCTATTAATTGGAGTAATTGTGCCTTGATAAGTATGATGACCAAGGAATCTGATTTTTGCTTGGAACAGACTAATTTTTGGTTTTGAGTTTTGGTTTTGAGATTGCTAAACCATTGTACTTAACAATCTTTATGAAAAGCTGAACATGCTTAAAATGTTGATCTATTGAATTTGAATATATCAACACATCATCAATGTAAACAATAATAAAATTGGTATAAGGGTTGAAAATTTCATTCATAACCCTCTGGAATTCAGGAAGAGTATTTTTTAGCCTAAATGGCATGACATTCCACTCATATTGTCCAAAAGGGACAGTGGATGCTATTTTGAAGCAATCTTTTTCACTGATTTGGATATGTCAAAAACCTGACTTCATATCAAATTTGGAAATTATTTTTGCCTGATGGAGTCGATTTAGAAGATATTTTTTGTTTGGAATGGGATATATGATCTATTGCAAAGCTTGATTGAGTGGCTTATAATTGATAGCAAGCTTGGGAGTACCTTTTTTGAGTTTTGCATTTTTGTTAACATAAAAAGCAGAACAAGACTAAGGACTTTAACTTTTGTGGATTAATCTTTTTGAGAGGAGATCTTTGATCTTATTTTGGAAATGTTCTAGGAGTTCCAGGTTCATTTGAATTGGGCGATCTTTGGTGCGAATAGCTCTTTCATTGGAGTTCTTTTCATAAGGAAGGTCTACCACGTGTTTGTTCCTTTCCCAAAAAGCATTGGGTAAATAAGAACAGACAGTATTTTGAATTTCAATCAAAACATTTTGAATTTTTTCTTTTAAAAGGGGTTTTTCCAATTGGGTTTCAATAATCTTGTAGGATACTTCCTTTTTCAAAAAATTGATTTGGTTTTTTTTAATACTAAATGTTATTAATAAATTTAGTAGAAGGAGGGTTTATAAATTGGAAGAAAATCTTTTTTCCCATGAATTGGGTTGTGATGCCCTCATATTTAGTTAGATAAGGCTTCAATTGATTTATAAACAAGGAACCTAATATCACATGGTTAGATAAAACCTTGACCATGATAAAAGGAGTGTTTATTTTGAATATATTATTCTTGATTATAGCATTAGGAAGCTTGTAACTGATGTTTAATGGGGTTCTATTTGGCCTGCTAAGCATGTGGTTGTTTTTTCAAAATATTTGGTTGGAATTAAACCTACTCTGATGCAATTAAAAGTAGCACCAGTATCCCAAAGAGCAATTGTTTCCAAAACAAACTTATCTTGGATGATTAGTCTGACTGGTACATGATGCTCTTGGACGAAAATTTTTTGAGTTGAAATCCTTGATATGAGATTCATAAAGGGATATGAGATATCTTAATCATCATCCTTGATCACCTTTTTTGATATCTTTTCTTATTCATTATCAGGGATTTAAACCTTGTTCATGTTGACTTAGCTGATGAAAAGAGAATAGAGATCTTGAGTATTTTAAGATCTCTTATCTCTTCTTTTAGACCATGAATTTCCTTTTGAAGGTCTAAAATTGTGACCGGTTTTGAAACATTTTGAAATCTTTTCATGATATCTAAAAAAAAATCATATTTTTTATTGGACTGGATTTGTTTTTTTAAAAGATTTTAATGAAGAGGCAAAAGCTTGTTTGAGTTTGTTAAAATACTTTACCTTATCCTCATCATTTGGAAGAGAGCTTATGATTTCAAAAAAAAAATCTTCTTCCTAAGTCAAAACATTGATTTGAAAGCTTTGCCCTTTTTTTTTAAGAAATTGATTCATTCGAAGAAGATGAAATATCATCATGTTGTTGAAGTTGGTTAATTTCTTCATCAGATGATAACAATTCGTATTCTTCATTCGAAGGTTCATTTTCAATCAAAAGATTGTTTAATTGTTGAAGAACTGGTTGTTCAATTTGTAAAGCTCAAATCCTTTTGTTGAGCTTATGATAGTTTGCCATGTTAACTTCTTTTCCATAACGGAAACAGACAAGTTTACCTTTGGAAAGATCAAATGGAGGTTTTGATTTCAACTCATTTTTTAGTCTCCTAGGTTGGTTACTCTTAGGTTTTTTCCAAGATTTTTTGAAGTATTTCTTCACCCTATTTTTGTATTCTTTTTTGTCAATTTGTTTTTATTTTTTAGATTTAGATTTTCTGCAAGAAGGTAAATCAACTTGCTCACAGAAAAAACCTAAATCTTTATTTTCTTTGCTAAGTTGATGTTTTATTTTATTTTATTGGCAAAGTTTAAGAGCTATTTTAGTGACAATGGCAATTAATTACCCATATGTCAGATTTTCGTAATGGATTTTTCCATCACATGAATGTTCTCTAATTTTGTCACAGATCTTATTATTTAAAGAGGTAGGAAGACTAGTGAGGAATTTTTCTTTCGATATAGAATGATTTCCATCTTCTCTAGTGAGGGATCCAAATAAGTAGTCTTGAAATATAAGGGGAATAATTATTCTAGGTTTATCCGATCTTGAAGAAAAACATAACTTTTACTCTTTAAGTTTTCCTTTCCTTAAAAATAGTTAGTTAGTTAGTTAATCTTTAAAACACAGTCACTCAACCAAATTGAGAATTTAATTGAGATAATTAAAAGCTTATTTTGTCATAGTCCTCGTGAGAACGATCTTTTTATATTACTTGCGACCCGTATGCTTGCAGTTAAGCTAGACAGATAACAGAATAATGGTAAAAAAATTAATTTATTTGCAATCAGACTTATGTCAAAGTAAGATTGGGTAAAAATCATATTGTGTGATGTGATTTATGTTTGGAATATCGATAGTATAAGTTACTTGTGTAAAAGTAAAACTTGTTTGATTAATATATTTAAAAATAACTTTTGATAGGAAATGACTGAAAAGGACATAGATCTTATTTTATATATTACATATATATTGTGAGAATTAAAAATTATAACAGAAAAATGAAAAATAAATTTTTAGAAAAGTAAAAAAAGGGAAAATTCCACTTAAATACCTAATCAAATTCAAAAAACCCTAAAAGGGATGTTAGCATTTCAAAAGGACAATACAGTATGATGGACTAAATTGGGTTTTACAAATGTTGACACATTTACTAAAATATCCTTAGATTATTTAAAATTAAAAAAAGGAAAAAAGTGCCTCTCGCCAAAGCACCACCGCCGACTGCTCTCCCGCAACTAACGGCTGGTCGGAGCTGTTAAATGCATGATTAGTTTTGATGATGTCAATTATAGATACATCATATTAAAGAGTAAAAAGTTTGCATGATGTATTTATTGTCTTTTATTGACTAACTAGTATGTTGAATGTGAAATATCATGTAGACTAGT
>JBAGKO010215552.1:0-12883 GCA_037177275.1 Acacia concinna
TAAGAAGAGCATTTATTATTCCTCTTGTAATCTCTGAGATTTCTCAAGGTAGTGGGACCTTGAGATAGGTATTGTATTACAAAGTGTAAGGGGAGTGGTAGTTTCCTCAACTGATATCATTTGTATTGTGGCGCCAAGAGCCCGGTTAATCTTGAAAGATAGTTGAAAAACTTGGAGGTGACTCTGAGGACTGGAGTAGGTCAAGGTTTGGACCAAACCAGTATAAACCGCGTATTGTCATATGGTAATATATTTTCTTTACCTTCAACTAAGTTTTTAATTTTGTGGAATTTTTAATAATACCCAATTCACCCCTGTATTAAGTGATAGGTTTGCACTAACACAATGCCTTGCCATGTTGAAGTACACATGTTGCCATGGTCATTGAAATATTATTATAAGTAAATGTTGTGATGTTATGGCTTGAAGTTATATAGACAAATGACCATTGATGCATTTTATTGTGTTATTTTGTGGGTAAATTAAAAGGATGATATCATTCATATTTTCCATTAATATCTTATTATTTTATTAGATATTTGTATGGTTTAATGGAGATTTATTGATGATAAATTTTATTATAGGTATTTGGGGCTTTTTTAAGTTCAACTAACTATGAAATTAGCTTTATTTTTCAAACAAAATGTCCAGCTACAAAAACAAAATCTAGCCCTTAGATACCATTGGTGAGTTTTTCTTTCTATTTTCTTAATAATGTCTCTTATTTTGTTCTTCAAGATAATGAATTATTGGTCGCGCGTGTGTGTATTGAAATTAGATTAATTTTATGTGACATTTTTGAAAAAAAAAACATATATTTGAATTGAATAAGAAAGTTCTTTATAAGCAGTTGATTTTGAATTGTTAGGAAAATCATTTTTTATGTTTGTCAACTAATACATATTGGAAGTCAAATTTATGGATGCTTAAATAGTTGAAAATTTTCTAAAAGAATACTAAAAATATTATAATTATTCATGATTTTGTACTATAATACACTTGTATTTACAATTCTCTCAGATTAATTTTAGTCCCTAGACGTCACAAATCATTATTACAATATGTGATCTATGTATTTTGATAATGGGTTGTTTTATATTTATGTGGTTGAAAGTTCCAAACATTTCAAGCTTAGAGTATGTATCAAAAGAAATAAATTGAAGCATATTATTATTAATACATAACAAAATTATGTGTGTGAAGTAACAATTTAAGTTAGTTCATGAAGAACTTATGTGTAACAAAATTGATCAAGTTTTGAAGAAAACGGAATTGATAATGTTCTTGACAAACTAATAAAGTTTTCTTTTAAAATATTTAGGTAAAAGAGAATCGATTACAGAATTTTATGACCCACAGATTTATATCAAAGATTTGATTTATGAAAGGGTTAGAAAGTGATAGACCAATTGAATATAAATCCATGATTGTATGTGAGGTATAAAGTACTTGTGCATTCAAGTGAAAGATAGGTTATTAGCCTACTATATACTGAAGTATATTTATATGACTTATACAAGAGGGGAGACTGTTATAACACAAGTGTGAAATAATGTTGAAAAGATATTATTAGAATATGAGTGTGAGTTAATACTGAAAAGTTAAACTTATACATTTCCTCACAATGCCTATTGATCTCCCAAAAAGGGATGTTATATTAAGATTTTACATCAACTTCTTATAAAAATTAGAAGGTTTCACTACCATAGAATCGTGTATATATGACGCTCTATATATCACAGTTATTGGAATCCCCACCATATATAGGAGGCGGAATTAATACAGAGACATATATGATGGTTTCTTTGTAAACATGCCATATATTATAAACAATTATATGACAATTGTTTAAAAACATGTCATATAAAATATGGAAATATATATATGCTAGTTCTATAAAAGAATTGGCATATATATAAGGGATGCATATAGCAGCTTTTCATGAATAAACCGCCAAATATTTTATATATGACGGTTTTTTAATCAGAACCGTCATATATATGCTTTTAAAACTTTGAATATGAACCCTATTTTCATGATTTCAAACTTCCTTCCAGTTCGTGGCACTCTATTCGAACTTCTTTAACCACTATTTTCTAGCATTCCCATCATTATTTCCATTCATCATTGTCAAAATCTTGATTAACCTCCATCCCATGGCTATCGTTGTTGTTCGTGGTTTGTTTAGTTAATCGTTGGTGGCTGTTCGCTAATGCTAGCCCACTCTTTGTAGATACACAACTGCAATCGCCCCACCTATTAGCTTGAAATTGCTAGCAAGTTTGAAACTTCTTCCCTTAATAATTGATTTGAACCATCCTCTAGTTGTATATTTGTCATTATTCAATTCCCATTTTCTAGTTAGTTCTATACATTATTAAGTTCCCTATATCAATTATCTATCTTACGTTGTATGCCGTTTTTGAAAAATCTGTTAGTTGGCTTCCTTATCTATTTTGCTTGGACACTTACTACATTTTTATTAGTAAATTTGGCTTTGCATAGTGCTGCTTTTCTGGTTATGATCTTGCTTTGCAACTTGTTACACTGTGATGATTGTCACATATGGTTATACTAGCAAAAATAAATTATGTTATTTTGTCCATAGTTTTGGAATTTTGTGCTAATTATTAGCACAACCAAATTCTCTGTTTCATGCAATTCTTTGTTGTTCGGTTTGTGTGGTTTTGGAATTATCTTTTTCACTAAAGGAATTAGTTTCACTAAATGCAGTTTGCAATGTTATATAGGTTAATTGATATGGACACATCTGATATTAGATCAAGTAGTGCTAGGGCCTATGATAACCAGCCCAACCCAATAAATTCCTAGTAGGCTGCTAATAAAGATGCAAAAAAATGATGAGGGAAGATGAAGCTTTAACGAAGGACCTTGTGGTAATGAGTGAGATACATAAGGCAAAGAGAGACAGGAAGAAACTTGACATCAAATAGAACAAGAAAGGCCAAGTTGTGTGTTCTGACAACTTCATCAACTACCTCGGGTATGTGACCACATGCAACTTGCCTATCACTTTGGCCACCAAGAGGTACACGATTGAAAAAATGAAGAATGATGTGTAGACTAATGTTTTGGTAAGATATACACTTAGCTTGGTGATTTGCTTGTCCTCACTTTTCTTGATAATCACTAACAATTATACTTTGAGAAGAGCGAGATGATCATACGCTTCTTCTACTGGTTTTTGAATAAGAAGTATTTGGCAGATTATGAATCCATTGACATCTCAGTGGTTCTGACCCTAATAAGGGATGTTGTCAAACCGGAAGAATGGGCTGAGTTTGTTGGGGTACAACGCACTCTAGAGTTCAGGATAAGTTGTCCTTTTCTAGTTTATTAGTTTGTGTTATAAGAGAATTAATTATACCACAAGTATATATAATAACTTCTTTGTTGTTTCTTTCTACAAACACTAAATATAGTAAACTGTGAGAGGGTGAAGAAGAACGGTTACCCCTACTGTGAAGGTCATAGGGGGTACACTAACCTCAAGTAGGAGATGTTAGAGTAGAAGGGATCTTCTTCATATTTGATCATTCACTATTCAGAGTTATGGGTTTCTGCATGATAGGACAAAGAAGGCAAAATTGTAAATCCTCAAGTTCAGGAGGTTGCAATAAAATTAGTAAGTGGTATTGGTTTTGGTCCAATAATAATGTACTTAAGGTTTTGCTAGCATCCTCAATAATAATGTGCTAATTATGAAGTGCGTATGAACGTTCTGACAAGATAGCTTAAGTCAAGAAATTTGGGAAGGCTAGCATTTGGATAATGAGGATGTGTTGGAGCTTGCTCTAGTCCTTAACCACGATAGTTGATATAGGGGTGTTGTTATGGAGTCAGTAAAAGAAAATACCTTAGGAAGTGGAAGAAGCCAGCTAAGCACCATGATGCAAATATTGTGTCACTTGAGGCCATAACTGACAGGTTCTAGAGGCAAATCAAAGTGCAATAATAGATAATTAATCAATATATCCTACGAAATAAAGCGGGGAAGTAGCTGGGTGGGACGCAATACACCCCAAGTGCTAAAGATAGATGCACATAAGTCCCTTTGCAAATTTTACCTAAAGTAGCATTTGCTTTTAAATGTGTTTTTCATTTATCTAAAGTTATTGTTTTCTTCTATTTGTTCAGGTGAGGCAGATGTGAAGTGTTTGGCTGATTGCCCCATGCAGCATGCAGTTGCTACTGAAAACATGTACAACTTACCAAGGGAGCATATGACGATCCATGGGCAACTTCTCCCTGATAAGCATGTCAAGGTAGCACTGCATACGGCACTTGAACATGCCTACATCCTCCCAATTCTTACAGCACTGCCATGTAATGAGGAGTAGGGGCTTTATCGCGTGGTCAAAGCATCTTATCACCATCCCTGTAAAAAATATGAAACCAAAGGTTTACGATTTTTTTCTTTTTTATATATACTATATTGTTCCTAACTTTTGTAGTTTGCTTAGTCAATGAGGAGGAAGAACAACTTAAGAGCTCAGTCCGGCATTAGTTTGATGTCTAACATATAGAAGCAAGTGGCCTCAACAGCACTTACGATGGACCTTGTTGTGGCTTCAGACTCAACTAAGCCTTTGCATGCGTGGCCTATGCAAGCTCCTATTCCTTTGCCTCTGCCGCCTATTTCTAATACCTACCGAACAACCTTAAGGTTACAAGATACCATTATCACTGATGAAGACCCTCTATGGCACAAATACATGAAATAATCACCTTTGAGGAAAGGGTGTATGCTACAAGAGGAGCTGCTAAGGTCATCACTCAAGGTTTATTAAACAAAGTCTTCGTAGTCAGTATGGCTTCCTCCACTTCTATCGGCCTTTATAACCAGTATGTATTTCACTGTGAATCAATATTTATATATGCGTTGCAACTATCTTTATAGAGAGTTCGTTTCCCACCAAAACCTCCAGGATATGTTCTTCTTGTTGAGGCAAGCTTTACACCCAAGAGGGGGTGAATTGGGTGTTATAAAATTTTTCAAAAACTCAAAGCGCACACACGTATACTGGTTCGATCAAAACTCATGACCTACGTTCAGTTCTCAGTATCCATTGAGTTCTACTATTCTCCAAGATTTCAATGGGCTCTTGGTGCCACAATACCGACTCGATTGACACATTAAGAGTTCACTCCCCCTTACAAGATGCAATCCAAGTCCCCACTCAAAGTCCCACTACTTTGAGCGTCACACAACAAATATCTGAATGTAATGAATACTCTCTCAAAAGAGTTGAATTATAAACACTAAGGAACAATAATGAATTTATGACAATAATGACTGCAACACTCGTAGAAATTTTTTTTTGCTTTGGTCATTAGTTGTTGCCATCATAACTGTTCGAGCATTTATATTATTTGAGGAAAGAATGACTTTTGAAGTTTAGTTTGTTGCCGTTGGATTCTCATAATTCCTCTAGTTGTTTCTATTGAGAGATACAATAGGTTTCTTTTCTGAGCAATAAATATAGCCGTTGATGCAAAGAGAAGGTTGGTAGGTGGAAGTTTACCAAATTCAGATATGCATTCAATGCTTCTAACACTTCACACTTTTGGAAGATTTGATCTCGTGTGTCATTTGAAAAGTTGGCAACCTATTCTTATGCATAATAGATATCATTTGTAAATGTTAGAAACATGTGGGTATCAATAAAGCAGTAGCTTGAATTATTAAGAAGTTTACGCTATGATGCTCTGTTTTCTGGAAAATTTAGATTTTGAAATTCCCTTGAGGTTTCTAAGTTTCCTAGAAGTAATTTTTTAGAAATCAGTATTCTCGAGGATTTGGTCAACAATTAACACATGAAGTTTTGGGAGAATATGTCTTCGAGGATTTTATAAAATGAAATTACCTTAAGGTTTGGAATTACCCTTGAGGTTTCAAGCATATTAAATCACACCCTTAAGGATCAAACCTTAACTCAAGGTTACTCTTTGAAAGACATAGATCAGAATATGTTTGAACCCTTGAGGTTCAAATCAACCCTTTAGGTCTCAGGTTTTTGTTAATAAGAAATTCAGAGCATGTGAAAATATTAAGTTAAAAGAGCTTACCATCCTCGAGGTCAATGACTAACCTCAAGGGTTCTCTAATTTTCTCCCAATGGCAAGGTTTCAAAATACATAGGAAGGTTTTAGAGAAACCTTGTTGAATTGCTAAGATTTGACCCAGCCTCGAGGTCAGTGACCACCCTCGAGGCTTGTCCCAATTCTGCAAGACTGCAAGGTTTCACCCAAACCTTACACCAACAGCAAGGTTTGGTGTAAATCTTACCATTGTTGGAAGGACTCCTAATCTCAAGGGTGCATCCTACCCTTGAGGTTTGAGGTTACATCTTACCAACGGCAAGGTTTTGGCCAAACCTTACCACCTTAGCAAGGTTCACCACAAACCTTGTAGTTGTGGCAAGAGTCCTGTAACCTCGAGGTTACGAGACTCTTGCCATGAGGTTACCATCCACCCTCGAGACTATCGCTCAACCTTGCCAACAGCAAGGTTTTGAGCAAACCTTACACCAATGGCAAGGTTTGTTTAAAACTTTGCCTCAGAGTGAAGGAGACTGTAACCTCGAGGCTTGTGGTCACTCCTTGCTCTTAGTAAGGTTTGGTGCAAAACCTTGTCGTTATGGCAAGGCTTGCCACAAACCTTACGTTGTGGCAAGGCTGTCAAACCTTGAGGTTCCCTTGAAGCCTCGAGGTTTGCAAACCAGCAAACCTTCTGAACCAGTTCTAAAAAATCTTTTGACATACCTACTAAATGGACATTACTCAAGATCACTTACTTAAATAATTTCCCTTTAGTATGAAACAATTTAAACACATTTTTAAATTATACTAAGTTTAGTTATCATCAAAACATAGGATCTAACATGGTCTTCCAATCTTGCCCTTAAGATCAATTTTCATCTTCCTGTTTTGCCCTTGTAAATGCCACAAATTACCATATTGCCCTTACATTTTATTATGGAAATTAAGAAATTACCATAATTCTTCTATGTACATATTTTGACTTTCTTTTCTATAAATATTTCCTTGGTCAACTTTTAACCATTAAAATCAATGGAATTATTTTGGAAACTCATTCTTATCAAATTATTTCCCTCAAATTCATCCAAAGTCATTTTCCTTTTTAATTTCTAAGAATTTGCCTCTTCTTGGAAAATATGCCCATAAAATATTCTTTTGTGGGAAATTGTCATTCCTCAGGCATAGAATCATCTGTCATGTTTCCTTAACTATCAAATGAATTTCCCTTATTTTCCCTCAATTATTTGAGGCCTTTTGCTATTTTTCATAATTTATTTTGGCCTTAATTAGCCAAAATTCCAATAATTCTTTGGAAAGTACTTTTGCCAACTTCCTTTATCTCAAAATTCACTATTTTATTCCTCTTCCCTTGTTAGAAACTTAAGGAATTTTTGGTGAATAAATTCGGGATGTTACAGGATACATCTGGAAAAACAATTCAGGCTACTCTATGTACCTTGTCCTTAACCCTTTCTAATTTTATATTTTAGAATTTTTTTTGAACTCCTTAATAACAAGAAATACTTGCATACTTTGTGAGTGTGATGTCATTTTAACTCTGTCTAATACAAATAAAATGACTTAGATCATTTCAATTTTAGTTGGCTGATAACTCATCCAAAAAAAATTCAAAATTTATTTTGGTTTTCACATGTATCATCAACTAATTAAGATTAGCATGATATAAGTTTGTGTTTTTATCAAGGTATTAAAAACCGGATTGGTTAATGAATTGGTTGAGGGGGTAATTCAAGGGTTAGTAGGTCATACCGAGGGCCAACCCGTAACTAGACCGGTAATAATTAATATGATTTAATTAATTTAGAATGTATAAAATATTCATATTTTAATTATAAAAAATTAATATATAATCTTTAAATATAATGAATATTAATTTAAATAATTTTTTTTCTTAATTAGTTTTACACATTTTTATGAAGACAACTAAAAAATTTGAATTGGAATGGATGCACACTAGCCAGTAGCCACATGTCACTTCTTGGGAAACACTAATACATTTTCTCTTTTTTCACAAAATCTCAATGCAAGCTTGTGAAGTCCAGCTGCCATGTCACATCATGTCATTCATATGATCGCAGTGAGAGTCTCAATATCCTTGCATCTCGGTGAAGAAGTTCTGGAAAAAAATTGGAGAAACCCACCCTTTTTTTAGTTTCCACCCAGTCTCTCTCTCCCCTCTCCCCCTCTCTTCTAGATGAAGAACTCTGGCAAGTCACCTACAACACCGTCGCATAGCATCATCACAGTTGCCTTCATATCTATAGTTTATTCTCCTTCGTTCATCACTAAGTAGTCTTCATCTTCTTCTTCTCCACGTTTCTTGTCATTGTCGTGCTTAAACTTTCTTGGCGCTCTCTCTCTATCTCTCATGTTTTCAGGTCTCCTCTCCCTCACTCGTAGTCCAGTTTTACCATAATTTCATAAGGTTGTGTTTTCACAATAAGTTTATTTGGGCAATTTTTTTTGAGAAAAAATAGTGACCCATTCAAACAAATCAGCCCACAAGTTTACACCGATTTATTCCAATTTGCACTGAGTCAATTCGGGTCACTGGTTTAATTTAACACCACAAATTTCCTTTAACTGGACCAGACCAGTGAGCGGTTCACCGATTTTTAGTTCAAACAAGTCAGTTAGGTTCAATTTTCCATTCCATGGTTTTTATTGAATAAAGTTCAATTAATGTGATACTCTTTAAGCGTGTAAGTAGTTTTCTAATCCACTTCCACAATTGCAAACACCAACCTTCTTCCCTTTTCAATATCTCATATGCGAGAAATTCTTACATGCAGCTAGTGTAACACCTCATTTATGTATTGGCCAATAAAATCATGATAGCTCAAGTATTTTCATCTTATGTGCCATCCTATCTACTACTTATCTCCCCCCTTATTATTTTAATTATGTTCTTTGGTAAGGAGGGGGTTCGGTTGGGGACTATAGTGAAGGTGGTGTAGACAAAGGGTTGGTGTCGTTTGAGGCCTATAAAAAGTTCCATGGATATGGAGGCCAAAGAGCCTCCCATAATGAGAAGAAGCTTGAGGTGCTTGAGCTTAGTAGCTAGAAACCATGGAGGAGAAACATAGGACCTGGAATTAATTAACTTTGCAGATGAGAGAAAGGGAAAAGGGGTGGTAAGTGAAGGGTGCCTGACTTCTCTCTATGGCTGTTTTGGTCCCTTGCCTTTCCTTTTTCTTAATGCAATATCATTTTGTGTGGAAAGTAATAAGCTTGAATGCCATATTCTGCTTACCTCTCAGCTCCTCAAATAAAAAGGTCACCCACCCTCTCCTTTTAGACTTAAACACGTCATCAGAATGATGATGACAAAAACAGATTGAAAAATATTTATTGTATTGAAATTAAAATAGGGTAAATGTATAAAAATATACATGTGATTTTTTCAACATGTGCCCAACACCAAGTGTTTTTTTTTAGTATAACAGTGACTATGTGGTTACAAAAGTGAGGCAAAAATATACACTGATCGTTAAGTTTGAATTTTTATTTTTCATTTTAAGGTTTACATGGATGATGACTCTACTAAAGTTTTATCCTAGGTGACGGTTGATCAAAAGAAAAAATAAAAAAATCCAAAGTGTACTTTTAGTCATTGAAGTTTTGAAGGATGTTCCATTTTAGTCTCTTGATTGAATTTTTAGTCTAAAGCGCACTTTTAGTCATTTAAGTTTAAAGGATATTCCATTTTAGTTTTTTGATTGACTTTTTAGTCTAAAGTGTACTTTTAGTTATTTAAGTTTAGAGGATGTTACATTTTAGTCTAAAGTGTACTTTTGGCCTAAAAGTTTAGCAGGTAATTAGCAATAATAAGAATTTCAATCAAGAACTTTTTCCTAATTTTCTATTTTTGGATAAAATATAAAGAGATATTTTTTATTCTCTTTATTATATACGATTTAACCACCAAATTATTTAAAAATTATGACATTTATAGTATATTTTTAATTTCAATACAATAAATATTTTTCAATATGTTTTTGTCATCTTTATTCTTCATTTTGTTGACGTGTTTAAGTCTAAGAGGAGGGTGGGTGACTTTTTTATTTGAGGTGTTGAGAGGTTAGGATAAGGTAATATTCAAACTTATCGCAAAACGATGTCGCATTAAGAAAAGGAGAGGCCAGGAATCGGAACAGCCATGGAGAGAAGCTAGGCATAGTTGAGAGAGAGAGAGAGAGAGAACGAAAACTTTTTTAAAAAAACTAACTTTTGCATATGGGAGAGAATGTGTAAGGTGCAATTTTCTAAAAAATAATTAAAATAATATGATGCAAGAGAAGTGACAGAATGGACAACATATAAAATGAAAATATTTGAACTGTCATGATTTTATTTGCCATTGTACGAATGAGGTGGTTTATGGGATGCATACTAGTATTTCTCCTCATATGCACCCATCCACCCAACCCTGAGAGATTTGGTAATAAGAAAATTTTTAGGAAATAGAAGAATAAGTTTGTATTTTACCATGAAAGAAATACTAATATAAGCATTTTTTTAACCTAAACTTTACTTAGGTCGTTAAAAAAAGGATAATGATATATAAATATTATTTGAATTTTAAAATATTAAATCAACCATATTATTAATTAAACTTGTATAACAATTCACAACTCAATTTTATGAAAAATTATTTATTTAGGATTCTAAAATTGAAAAAACATTTGTTTTATCATTCTCCAAAAAAAGGGAAAATTCCAGAAAAAGACATTCGAAATAAGGAAAAGACAAATCAGAATAACAAAATCTCAAATATCAAATCAGTCCATTTGTACCTTTTTTTCTGTAATTACGAAAGTGCCACTAGATTTTTAACAACACGAGTATCTTAATTTACAACAAGAGTATCTCAATTAACAACACCAGTACAAATAATTTCCAACCTAAGAGGTCACATCATAACTGAGAGCCTCTCAACCCATCTCATACCCATTTCTAACAGTGGTATCTACTAATGGATATCCCAACCTTTCTAGCCAATAACTGTATCTACCAAATAGGACCATAATCCCTCACATCCCCAAACAATTGTTTTGCTTTAATCATTAGGGATGCTACCTGCGCTGCTCTTCGGCTTAAGGCATTAGCCACTATCTTGGCTTACATGGGTCCTACGTGTAGTTTTTGAGATATCCTCCGCTTCTACCCGCAATCAATAATAACCTGATCTCAATTATATCTTTAAGAATACCATGGCACCAACCACACTCTTGTGGCACAACTCAAATCTAAAGGTTATCAATTATGGGGAGCGGGTGCTGATCTTTACTGCAACTCTTTTTTTTGTTCACGGAAGTCTTTACACAACCTGAGACTGCCATTTTTATTTTTCTCAAATAGTATTGGAGCATCTCAAGGCGAAACTCTTGGTCAACTGAAGCCCTTCTCTACTACTCCTCTAAGTCTGCTAAACTTTTCTCTACTAACTCCTTTGACTATCTCTTGGCTTAAACACCTCATTGGGAGCTATTCTATAAGGAGTTTTCGAGACATACTATGCTCCTGGTACCAAATCAATGGTAAACACCACCTCTTTCTCTGGTGGCAATCTATTGATCCTCTTTAGAAATACTTCCAAAACTCGTTGACTGTCGGGGTTCTCTCAATCCCTTTCGTCAGCCTTTACTTTGAGAGAGACATTATGGAGCCTCATAACCTTGTCTCGGGTATCTCTCTACTTGAGCCTTTACACAAGGTTGAGTTGTACCTCTGTGCTAGGGATAAACTTTCTCTAGGAGGGATATCAAGGTTCTACTCTTACTATCGAGGAGTATGGCATTGTACGACAACCAGGTTAGGCCAACTATGGCATACCTATCACGAAGAGGCATGCAACTCTAACTTAGGGCAACAGTGCGCATACCGGACAATACTGCTCAATCACACTCTGGAGGTGCAACCTTACACCAGTAGGAGTGAATGCGAAATCACATGGCAAGGCACAACAGTGAGACCCAATCACCCTGCACATTCACACATTGTGAATGAGTGGCTAACGCCTGAGCCTACTAAAACTGTAACAAGATAATTACACTTTTTACCGTGTACACTCAGGCGACTTACAAGCCTTCGCCTAGGGTCAAGTCGTACCCTTCTCTATACAAGGGGTCTTTAATTGTCAGCGCTTTGCGCCCACTCCTGAGCATAATGTCCTGGCCTGCTGCAACTGTAACACATCCTCTGGCCCATCATGCACAGTCTCTCTCCGTGATCCCTGCCATAGATATCATACTTCTCTTACTGTGCCTATCGGAGTCCAGTCCTCTGCCCCTTGTCCTGTCTCCTCGCTTTCCTCCGTTGCTGGATCTACTTTCTCACATTCATAGCTCCTACAGACGTCCCAGCTGTCGCTAACAGTACCAGCTGTAAGGACTCACTCTCGATCCTTGAGGCTACTCTCTCATTCAGGGCTAGCTTTAGCCCTCTAACCATCTAAAAACAACTCCCACATCACTGGGGTGTTTAAAGCTGTAACACCATCTAGATGTTTATCCACCTGATCCACTTCCTTATCCAGTTGGGTGAACCAGTCTTCAACTACTGGTGTGTCCAACACACCTTACAAGTAGGAGGATCAAAATTTCTCTACCCACCTCTGGGTAGTCTCTAGGTCATCTAACTGTCTTTACAACTGTCGGCTAGAGTTGTGTTGGAACAGGCCACTGAGGCTTTCTTGCCTTACCTGTACTTGCCAGTCTTACCTACTGTAATGTTGCTACTACTACAGCCGTCGTTGCTATGGCATGATCTCTATCCTATTCTTGACGAGCTTACACTT
>JBAGKO010215598.1:0-12881 GCA_037177275.1 Acacia concinna
ACGGCAGTTCCGTTAACACTTGAGTTGATGGATTACCTGATGTTCTATCCGGGTATCGCTATGGACGTAGGTGTTCAAACACTTACAACGAACATTGCTTTGCCTAGATACCCGACAGGCGCTGGGGTAATGATGATGGCGATTGAACAGAACCCTTATGTAGGGTCAGCGCAGTTTGCAGTTACTTATACCAATCAAGACGGTGTAGCAGGACGCGTTACACCTACGTTTACCTGCAACACTCAGACGGTTGCTGGAACAGTGGCTACTTCAGCTGCTACACAAGCAGGAGCATGTGGACGCTTCCTTTCTCTACAAAGAGGAGACAGCGGAGTAAGATCAATTGATAGTGTCGAGTTCTTCACTTCAGACGTTGGACTGTTAGCTCTTGTGTTGGTTTATCCTCTTGCTACATTTCAAATTTCAGAAGTTGCTTCTCCCTGCGAGTATGATTTACTTAGAGACTTCAGTATTCTTCCTAAAATAGAAGATGACGCATAGAGGACATAAATAAAACTGCAATTTCTCTTACATTATACATAAAACATCTAGTGTTGGTGTCCATCCAAACTCCCATTCCAACCACAACTCGATTTTTATAAAAAGATCTTCCTTCACGTGGCCTTAACTGCACTTGATTGTTAGGTGCTCACAAGAGATGTTTGTGCATCACTTTCCATAGTACCTTGTGTGGAATCAGTCTTTGGATGCTACAATCAGATTAATATGAGTCAGTTTCATAAATGACATAATTATAATTAATAAAATTGCAATTTAAAACTCACATCTTTACATGTGGTTCTGTTGTTACCCTCTTTATGACATATAGTGCATCGACCAGAAGATCCTTTTTTTGTTAATTTATCAAGTGGATTTGGAGGCAAGTTCATAAAAAGGTGGCCATTGTCTGCCATAAGTTGTTTCTTTCCCATCCTCCTCCTAGCTTGCTCCTTTGATCGATTCCTTGTCTTTGGTGGTCCCCCAGCATATTACTCACAATGGGTGGTTTAATTGGCTTAAAGCTTTTAATCCTCCAAAAAATCTTTCCTCAAACTGGCAGAAACTTACTTCTATAACTATATATACATGTGTCCTTGTTGTAGAATCTTGATATTTGAGACACAGGTTCAATGTTTGCATGACATAAAGCACAAATGGCATGTTGGCATGGGATTCCAGTTAAATCCCTTACCCTACATGTACATGTCTTATGAGTTATGAAAACTCAATGCCTATCATCCTGTTCAATCACCTCATACACATCATCACCATTAAAAACCACAAGACAACCTATAGACAACTTTTGAAAGTCTTCAAGCACTGATAAATACTTCAGGCTAAAATTTCATTTCCATTTACTAACAATGTGTTCACTCTTAGCCCACTTAAGCATCAATTTGACCCTAATGCCATCAATCATCTTAACTATGGGAAAATACCTATATTCATCTACCTATGCATTAAAACTCTCAGATATATTGTTGTCAACCATCCAAGATAAAAACCTACCACTAAAGTAGGCTCTTACCCAACATTGAGGAGGATATGTTACTGCATCTTTGGCAGCTTCTTCATTCATTTCTCTAAGTACCTCCAAGTTATCTTTGAACTTCTCTGGGTATGTACTCCATGCACAAAAGAAGAATTTTTTCTTTAGTGTCCCTCCTCTCCATTTCTTACTCCAATTTGTGTACATATGCCGAGCACACAGTCTATGTTCAACTTTGGGTATTACTTCCGACACTGCCACCATCAATCCTTGCATGCAACCAGAACATATTAGCTATTTCTACTTATGAACAAGCATCAAATGTACAATTAATATACAACAAACAATACACCTTTTGCATATCTGAGATAATTGTGACCCAAGATCTATCTTCTAACTACAAAGACTTCTTCAACCACTCTAAGAACCACTTTAAAGTACTGGGCATCTAAAAGTTTTTAAGAAGATAAATATATTTTGGCATTGGTCAACAAAATTTGACTATTAAAGCTAGTTAATAGAAGGGAAACATTGCCCCATTTTTATATTTTTCCGTGCATATTTGTTCCTTCAAAAACTTTTAGGTGCCCAATGCCCATACACAAAAACTTACGAGGTATTTAAGCTCTTATTTATCAAAACATTTCCCTACTAGTATATTGCTTCAATAAATGAAAATATAAGTTTAAATTAAGAGAAGCATAATTGTTAATAAAGGAGATACCTCATTAAATAATGAACTCTCTCTCTGTGAACTTGCATTAGTCAATTACTCGAACACCTAACTGATGTTGAAGAAGGCATAAGTCAAAAAATGCACAGGGAATCAAAAAAACAAAAAGTACTCAAATGCATTTAATATATTTATAAAAGGGATATTAAGACCAATGGCATATATTTTCTAGATAAAAACATTAAACCTTTGAACTCTTAGGATGAATTTGAGTAGTGCAATATGTTTTATAATGCACAGCCAACTTAGGAGACGTGCTGCAACACTCATGTTCCTCGTCTTATTTGCTCATCCATGGCTCTACTCGTGTTCTTGGTGAATTTTGGTGGCTTAGCTATGATCCTTCAAATCTATATGGGTTGTGTGTTGCTTTTTATTTTCTTTATTCTTAGTGTTTGTTTTTCTATCTTGAGTTAAGGACTATTTTTGCCCTAGAAGTTTTTTGTAGTTCATTTTTCTTTATGAAATTCTAAATTGGAGCAAGTTTTCCCTTAGTTAACATAGATCTAATGATTACTGTCAAATTGGACAAGTTGTCATATGAAATAACATGTTGGCAGAAGACTTGTATGCCATGTGGATTCGTATCGATGACATGGTGAACTGGACTGATGATGGAAGATAAGTAGATGGGTGTGCCAAAATTAAATTTGGATTCAACAAAATCTTTAAGGCAACAGAGAGAAAGTAAATAAAGCATGGAGGTCTCAGAATCATGTATGAAAGTAAAAGAGAAGACATATCATATATTCATCTATCTTCAAAAGGTATGGAATCTTAACACGATTGGGATATGTGTGTTTTTATATGCTTTTATATATTCATTCCCACAATGCTTTGGAATAATCATCCTTCGTCTTTTTCTTTAGGGTTTTTTTTTACTAAAAAAAGGGTGAATGTGAAAATTTAGCAAAAAAACAATATCACTATAAATATCCATAAGAAATATCTATTTTCAATTCAAAAAGTAGAAATAAACAATTTATTTGAGAGCAAATATAACAATGTCATTAAATAAAGCTAACTTCCATTAAACAATAGAAAGAGAAGACTGGTAGAACCCATAATACAAAAATTAACAAAAGTTAGCTCTATTTAACGATGTTTTCATTTTTGCTCTTAAATAAATTTTCCATTGCCACTTCTTACATTGAAAATATATAGTTTTTATGAATGCTCATAGCTATATTGATTTTTTGCTAAATTTATACCTTCGTCCAAAAAAAATATTAATTTAGGGGTTATAGAAGATGGCATCGTGTAGACATGGTGTTCTCGATGGTGGTGCTAGGGGTGGTCCTTTGGGTGGTGGGAAAAATTCATTCTATGTAGATAGTTTGGTCAATGAGTATAGGAATATTGACAAGTCTGACAAACAAATAAGAGTACTAGAGACAACAGTGTCTGAAATTGGTGATAAAAACAATAAAGAGAATGGTAATAATACTATTGATGCAAATATTGGGATGGCTAGTTGTGAATATAATGACATGGAATTGGGAGATGATAGTGACACAAATTAGTCTCAAAGCATGGAAAATTTTGAGGGGGTAATGTATAAGTTAGAAAAGATGAGGAAGAGGCTACATGAAGAATTAAGGGATGATCTTGAGATAGATGTGCATATTGGACATAACAATGGAAATAATGACATTTTAGATGAAGGTGAAGGTGTAGGTGTAAATGTGTGTGATAGTGCACATGAGGGTGATAGTGAGGATGGGGTATTAGTAGATGGGGGTATAGATAAGAGTGATAATGAAGATAATGACTTGGAAGATGAATTTGGAAAATTAAAGGAATGTGTCTATAACAAAAGTAAGAGGGATTGAAGGTAATGGGTTAGACATGGTGGCCCTTTTTTAGGTTAGTACAACATATACAAGCAAGCAAGAATTGGTAGCAACAATTAACAACTATGCAATAAATATGAGGGTTAAGTTGAAGCTTAAAAAAGCGATCCCTTTATAGTGGAGTCCTTTGTCAAAAGGGTTGCCCTTTTGTACTATATGCCTTAAGAGATGGGTCAAATCTTGGGTTGGTGTTGAAGACCCTAAACATTAAACATAGTTGCAATCGAGTGTATAAGAATCCTAGGGCAACTATAAAGTAGTTGACTACATAGTTTAAGAAGAATGTCTAAGAGAGGCCACAATGCAAGGTAGATTTGAAGAAGGATGTGAAGGATTAACTGAAATTGAGTATTACTTATTACAAGTTTAAAAGAGAAAAGAGGTTGATCATAGAGCAAATGGAAGGGATTTATATAGATGTGTTCAACAAATTGGAGGCATTTTGCCATGAATTGAGGAATTATAACCTAAGATTAGATGTTTCTATTGAACTTGAAGAGTTTTCAGCAAAATGTGTGTGTTTCAATGCCTCCAAGGTAATAATTTAATTTTTTTATTTAGATCTGTTTGTTTAATGAGGTTTTAGGGTTATTTTAAGTTATTTTTTAAATCAATTCTTTAATAGTGCATACAAAAATGTTAAATTTAAGTTTTTTTTTGTTCTTGGATTGGTTGGAAGGCCAGATGTAAGCCTATTATTGGGCTTGATGGGACTTTCCTTAAGGGAAACACTAAAGGGATAATGCTTACAACAACTAGAATAGATGCTGATAATTCACTCTATCTGATAGCGTTTGGGATTACCTAAAGAATAGTCACAATTGGAGGTCGTTTATTGAGGGGATGCAAAAATCATTGAACCTAGAAAAGTGAAAACGTAACAATTATGCCAGATATGGAGATAATGTTAAAATTTGGAGAACTTATTGTTATTTTCTACCTTGAAATTGGTTTTGTTCATGCTTTTTGTTACATGTTTATGCAAGGATTATTAGCTATTATGTCTAAATTGTTACCAGAAGCTGAGCATAGGTTGTGTACAAGACACATCTATGCTAATTAGAGTAAGAGATTCCAAGGCACAGAGTTGAAAGAGAAGTTCTTTGCTTGTGTATGGAACACGTTCGAAGAACAATTCAAGATAACTTGGTTGCACTTGGACAATGAAAGAAAGAAGCATTAGAGGACAGCCTCACATATCCTCTATCATGTTGGGTAAAGGCATACTTTAGTTCAAGGTGCTTGTCATGGATGGTGGACAATAATATAAGTGAAAGTCTTAATGCTTGATTGATGAATATAGGTATCTTCCTATTATTTGAATGATTGTAGGATTAGAATTAAGGGTTAAAGTGTAATTTACCCGCCAACGTTTTCAAGGAGGAGCAATTTTAGTCCTAATATTTTTTTTGCCCAATTCTAGTCTTAACGTTATTCATTTGGAGCAATTCATACCCTCACTTATAGATCCATTAAATTGACTGTTAAATTTATTGTTAAGTGAGGTGTGTTGACCAATCATAAAGGCATGTGGCTGATGAGGTGAATTAAATAATATGCTGTGACTAAATTAGGGCACATGCTTTCAACAATTAACAGACTGGGTTTTGTTTTTTTTAAAAAATATAACTTAATTTTAGTCAAATGGCATTACACATCATATTATTTAATCTACCTTAGTAGCCACATGGCCTAATCATTAGTTAACACGCCTCACTTTACAAATTAACAGATTTGTCAGTGAGGTATGAATTGCTCCAAATAAATAATATTGAAACTGAAATTGAGCTAAAGAAAACGTTAGGATTAAAATTGTTCCTCCCTAAAAATGTTGGGGTGTAAATTGCACTTTAACCCTAAAATTAAACTTATGACTAAGTGGGTAATGAGTGAAAGATATGTTACAAAGTGGAAGAAGAACTTTAGTCCTAAGTGTTTAAGTTCGTATAAGACAAATAAGCAATTATGCATGGGATACATGGTTCATTTTAATGGTGATGATATATAAGAGATCATTAAAGGGAAGGATAAACACACTGTGTTAATTACTAGGAAACAATGCATATGTAAGGCATGGGACTTGATTGGTATACCATGCCAGCGCACAATTACAGCTTTATATCATGCCAACATTGATTACATTTCTCAAATTTCAAGGTTCTATCATAAGGACAGATACACATCCAATTATGGAAATAAGTTTCAACCAGTTAGAGGTAAAAATTTATGACCAATTGATAAGTTTCAGTCAACGGGCCTATCTACAATTTGTAAAATGTATGGTATACCTCCAAAAAAGAGGAAACAAGCAAAGAAAGGAGATACGAGAACAGAGGT
The DNA here is from genome assembly GCA_037177275.1 of Acacia concinna. Lineage (NCBI taxonomy): Eukaryota > Viridiplantae > Streptophyta > Magnoliopsida > Fabales > Fabaceae > Acacia > Acacia concinna. The sequence continues at coordinate 6,413 of JBAGKO010215598.1, forward strand.
TGGAAATTCTGAGCAACAACCAACACAACAAGAGGGTGAATATAGTCATGACTTACCTTCATCTCTTCTTGATAAGATGTCAAAAAGAAGGTCTAATGCAAAATGCTGAGAAAATTATTGTTTTTCTTGTAGCGATTAGTGTCAAGCAATCCGAACCAAACAAAAAAAGGATAAAGCAACCTTAGCCCAGTACATAACAATCTCATAACAACCCAAGACCAAGGGGTGGCTAAGCTTTTTATAAGAGTTGATTGGAGGTTAGGATGGGAGTCTAAATTGATAAGGAAACTAGCCGCATTATGATAAATGTATACAATTATGTTATATTTTTTATAACAGTTATATTTGTTAATGTTTGCTTTAACTTTATTTCTATTATATTTTTTGTAGACTGACACTAATTCACAAGTAGTTCTTCATGAGGGCTTGGGACAAGAGTAGACACAGTGGCATGCAGATGTTGAAATTATATTTCTAATCCCCAATGAAAGGAAAATAAGGTTGTCAAGGAGTATATCTTCCACTTCTAAAATGACAATGGGTCTAGGATAATCCAATATAGAGGTGTTGAAGCAACTACTTTGATTCCTTTTAACCTCCCATTTACTCCACCCAAACTCATATGGGGTGGAGAAAAAACAATTATTGCCTCACAACTTTTAACACATAAGAAATCGATGAAAATTCTCTTTACCAGTCAAAACAAGTTCAATCCAAAGAGAAGAAGGATGTAGATTGTTAGCTTTGATATTTTTAGTTCATAAGACTAATTGATGTCATGTAATAGCGTTTTTTTTTACATACTAGCTAGCTATTTACAATTGTATCTTGTATGAATGCCCATTGTACTCTTGGCCTATTTTGAATTCAATTTATTTTTGTTCATGATGGCCATTTAGGTTTTGGTGTAATTGTACCATCTTTTGATTCAAACTCAAATGTTCATTTCCACCATATATTTAATGTTCAGTTGTTTTCTTACAGATAAATTTACTATTTAGTTGTCTTCACTTAAATATACAGTGTTTAGAAATATTTTTAGGGGAAGTGCAAGGTCACTTGGTTCATAATAGACACAAAATATTGAGCAACATCTCTTCTAATGGAAAGAAACAAGTTAAAAATTTAAGAACTAAAGTCTTACATCTTACAAGACTTGAATCAATAACTATTGCTAGACTACAACTAAGAAAAACATAAAGTACACAAGTTAGGACCAACCCACATATTCCTCAAAATAGCACTAATATCCCACCTACAACTTGATTCCTAACACAACAAGAACACCAAGAAGAACACCCAAGTTAGGACCAACCCACATATTGCTAGCATTTTCATGTCGGCATAAATGGCAACCATATTCCCTATAACATCTCCACTTAATCCTTGCTCATTGTCTCAATTCCTCTGCCTCAAATTTGTGTTATACAACTTATCCTCAATGCCTAATAGCTCATTTATCATATCTTTGGACCTCTCACCAACTTCATTATCATGCCATTGAAAAAACTACATCGTCTTCCATGTAGATTGACCTCGTCTTTGTCACATAGATGACCTTAGAAAACAACTCATCAAATCAGATATTAAACAAAAAAAATTGTTGGTAATTTTTACAACTATAAAACCTCCTCTCTAGGTTTAACTTAGTCCATAAAGCATACAAAGGAGCCATACTGCCGTAATGATAGATCCTTGCCGAGTCCTCCTCTCAAACTGGATATCGTAGAATGATTCCCTTGCTCCTGCCTGTTATCATCTAAGAAGCCATGGAGTCCCCCATTGCTTCTGTTTTTTACTCCCTCATATATTGTTGTTGATGGAATTTAAAGCTTCAAGCTTTCATTCTCACACCCAATGCATTAAAAACCTAGTTACACTCTTGAACAGATCGGTCAAATCGCATTGAAGAGGGAGATGGATTCCAACTTGTCTCCAATGTCTCTCCAACAGGTTCTACTACATGGCATCCCCTCCTAAGTAGCAAACATGTGTTGGGGTCTCTATTAAAGAAGGGCAAAATTGCTCCAATTTAACACTTCCAGGGTAAAACTAAACCACAAAAAACTTTTAGAGAAAAAATAGTCCTTATTTTTGGGTGACAATACGAGGCCAACACTTATTTCCTACCGTGGGACTATTCTAATAGTCCTTCTACCCATACTATTCTTACTGAGCCATTCCATCACCTCTTTAGGTGGTGTAGTCCATTTTACACAATGATCTTTACCTACCACATTCAATCTAGCTATTCTGTCAGCACATTAATTACTCTCCCTGCATATATGATTGACACTCACTTGCCATTCTCTGGATAGAATCTCTCCAATTTCCTTTGTAATTAGGTGCTTGCTTTATCTTCTTCCTTAATTGACTTCTTCAACTATTAACTTTGTATCACACTCTACCTCCACCTTTTTAAGTCCTAACTCCCAATAGAGCTTCAGTCCCTCCAATAGTCCCCACCTTTCAGCCTCATGTGTGTTACAATCACCTAACACCATTGTAAAGCCTTACAACCATTCTTCTTCATCTTCTCGTATCAATCCTCTACATCCCGCCTTGCGCATTTTACCTCCTCTGGAGATACTGCACCCATATGTGTTGAGTTTACACCATCCTTTTCGGGGGTTTTCCATTATACTAAATTACTTGAAAATTCTCATCCTGGATCAGTCCATCTTCCTCTCTAGTTTGATAGTCAGCTATGTACTGTCTCACCATGTTGGCTGCATTCCATGGTAAGACAAAACATTCATTGTGAATTTGCAAATTTCTCTATTTTCACATAAGAAAGCATCCAATCACAAACATCTCTAGCTAACTTCTCCCGTCCTCTTCCTTACTCCTCCATTTCAGGTTGAACTCCCATTAGTTATCCCATCGCATGGAGAATAAACGAGTTGCCCTCTATCTTGGAACTAATTGTTTCCACACCTTCTGTGCTCCAGGATAGTCACGAGGGGTGTAACATCCCAATTTTTAGGGAAACTCTTTAAGTTATAATAAAATTAAGAATCTTATTATTTTATGTACATTTTTGGGGTAAATTATGAAGAATAAATTTATAGGAATTTCCATCCAAAATTTTATTGGTAAAAGCTTAAATTCAGAAAAATTCTAGGAAAAATAGTAAACGTCGGAATTAATGACTAAGAAAAATTGGGGAGAACTTTCAGATTATTTAAAGACTGATCATAGTCAGATTGGAATTTTTAGAGATAGTTGAGATACCGGCTTTACTGAAAATTCATCTGACATGTTACATTTTCTCATGGAATTATTTAAATTAGTAAGAAAGGCCAAGATGAAAAATGAGGATAAACATTGAAGGTCACAATGTATAATTTTATCCCTCATATGCTAAGACACATGGCAAGTTTCCTACCTCCACGTGAATCAAAGAAATATTGACAGCCATTCACTTCATTTTAATGGTTTTACGGAAGGGAAAGAAAGAGTTCAGTTTTAATTTATACTTCCAGCAATCCATTTCAAATTCCACAATTACCAAAAGACATTACTTCCTTCGGTTTCTTACATTATTTTTCTTTGGTTACACACTTCAGTTCCAAAGAAACACGAGAGACAGAGCAACAGAACCAAGGAAACAACAACTCGAATCAGAGAACAAAGTGCAGCACCACAAGATAGAGGAAGAAATTGGAGAAGAGAAGGAGATAATCACTGCATACAACTAAAGAAAAACTGAATTTGGTGAGTTTCTCGGATATACCCATTCTGGATTTCATCTCGTTTCTATTTTGGGTTTGACCGAAAGGAGTGGATTCTGTCCAAAAATGAGAAATTGTTGTTGTATGTAGTAAATCGATGGTTGTAGTATGATTTGGTGCTTGGCTCTTGCATTTTCTTTGTTGTTTCCTGAATGGGTTATGGTTCAGAATTTAGAGATTTGTTGATGATTTTCGAATGGGTCTGTCTGAAAATTTAATGGTTGCTTGGAAAACCGAGAATGTCTGAAACTAAAGTGAGAATATATGCTGAATGAGGATTTCTGCATTATACAATTCTAAAACTGAATGTATGTCTGAACCATGAGTAATGTCTAAAATCTGAAGATGGGTTCTGTTCTAAATTTGAAAATGTATGTCTGAATTAAATCTCTGGTTTAGTTTATTAGGATGATTATGAATATTTCCAGATGGCTTTTCTAGAAGTATTGGTCAGAAAAATAAGATACATATTGATTTGGCATGTTTTGTTTTTGGTTAACCGAAGATATTTCATTTTATGTCTATTGCAAGATGTAAAATATATGTGGCTGATTTGGATATGTGAAAGTTGGCTGCAATTGTATAGAGCTGAATGTGCTTGAAAGTTTGGAATTGATAAGAGTGTATGTATATGTTGATAAGGAATTGAAGAGAAACATTATGATTATGGAATTGTATGTTCAGTTCAGAAAAGCTGTTCTATTTTGTGTAAGCATTTGACAAGGAAAATGATTTCCATTTCCCATGAAATTTGGCAGTGAGTTATAGGACTTAACAAGCTTTCAAATGAGTCCTATTTTGTGCAATTTGGCTTTGTTAATAGGAAGTTATGATTTTTGAAAGTTGAAGTTAAATTCTAAAATAAAAATCCTGATGGCAGAAAGAAACCTATTCAAAAATGTATTCAAATGAACTTGGATTCTTATAAAATTTTATGAGGAACACGTAGATATATAAATATTTAAAATACGCTTAGACCCAAGTCATTTTGAGTTTTTTAGGTTGAGTTATGATTTTTGTAAGTTCAAAATGCATTTCTAGAATGTATGTCTGTTTGCTGAAATGTATTTCTTCAAAAATGTACTCCAATGACCATGGATGGCCATGAAATTTTATAATAATGTAATAGACATATGAAAATTGATAATGGGCTTGGAACCAGGTCATTTGGAAGTTTTTGGAGTTAGTTATGATTTTTACAAGTTTCTCCTGTCTGTCTGGAATCATTCTGGCAGTATAGCTTCATGTGATATTTTGATAGAGCAAATAAATTTCGTTTGCTATGAAATTTGGTGAACTAAAAGTAGACATTCTAAGGTTTAAAATGAGTCCAAGATCATATCAAATGGATGTCTATAATTAAATATGTGATTTTTTGAAGTTAAGGTTAGAATCAATGAAATTTCAGCAAGTCAAGTTAAGGTTATATGTATGTTCTGAATAGTGGCTTATATCTTATTGGTTTATCTAGGATTTGTTAAGTTTGGAAGAGGTCCTTAGAAGGCAAGGATTTAAAAAGCCAAAGGAGAAGGTTAAGGCTAAGGCTAAGGTGCAAGGTAGCAAAGTTACATGATTTCTTTTATCTTACTTGCTTGCATTTTTTTATGATGATGCACATGTTTTATTGAGCTTATGTATGTGCTTTGTTTGTTGTCATGAAAATGATAACTAAGTTATATTTTCACGCTTAATATGTAAATGCTATAGCTATTGTTTTTCCTCAGGTGCATTAAGTTTATGTTGTCATAGGGCATAAAAGCATGTAAGCTCCCATGTTAGTTATGCATGTCACATAGTTGCATGCATGTTTGATATTAGAATTGTGTTAACTTGCTATTGGGATTCACAAGAATCTCACCCCAAATAATAACCATGAACTAGGGCCGGAGTCTTTAAGGCGAAGTGAAAAAGACGTCCAAGGTTGAAGACCAAATGCTTACTATATGTAAGCTGAGGAAATTTAATAATTTGTAATAAAATAAATTTGATGAATTTGTAATTAAGTGAATTATGATTTGGTGACAATTGTATTATGTATATGGCATGATACTAGATCGTACTTTAAGTTATCTTTTATTCTGATAGATAATATGTATGAATTTGGATTTCCGTACATAATTTTATGATGTTAAGAATAAAACAGGAAGGAACTATTTTACCAAAATGTGATAGAACTAGATTCCAAACAAATATGGAATTCATATGTAAGCAATAGAAGTATGGAAATCACGTTGTTTCAATAGTTCTATGTTCAGTTATAATTTACCTACGTTTGACCATAAATCTGTAAGGAAATAAATGGTACCATCGGAAACAAAAAGAAAACAAAAATTTTCAGTTTTTACATATTCTATGTTTAGCAAAACTCTAAAGGACTTTATGTGACCTAAAGATAGTCCTTACGTAAGGTATCAAAAAATGATATCTTAGTTTGGGACAATCAAATAGCACCTCCCCCTAGGAAATGTTATCTTAGTCTGGGATAATTGGATAGCACCTCCCCCTAAGAAATGCTATCTTAATCCTGAAAAATTGGACAGCACTTCCCCTTAGGAAGGCTTAGTTTGCCCAAGATAGTTGGACAAAACCTCCCCTTAGGTTCACTATCTAGACCAGCTACTCTAAAACAGCTGGAAAATAAAAGAATTCAAAAGATGGAGGGGATCAGAACTTACTTTGATCGAAGATTGGGCCGAGGCCGCTCAATCTTGCTCCGAAAGAGGTTTACTTTGAGA
>JBAGKO010215608.1:0-12879 GCA_037177275.1 Acacia concinna
CAACATAGTAGACCAAATTTATAACTTTGATAGCAATTTTTTACAACTCCGTTCCAACATTTTAACAATTATCACCTGGGCGTTGTTAAAATGTTAGAATTGAGTTATTAAAACTCACTATCAAAGTTAAAAATTGGGCCTACTAAGTTGTTAATTTTCTCTTGAGACCTTGTGACTTTTTAATAATTATGTTTATTAGTAGGACTTTTTAATAATTATGTTTGTTCCTTGAGACTTTATTGTCATTTTCCCTAAATTAAAGTCCTTTACATAGCCATTTCTTTTGATAAAAATAAAATTAAGGTGGTCATACTCATACTCATGAGTTAAAAAAAACATCATGATTAATATGTCGTATATGTAAATTCGGATTCTAAACTTAAAAATAGTAAAGTCACATGTATTTAATTAGTTTCATCCATAAATAAATATTATAATATATAGTTAAATAATTAATTTAAAATATAAAAAACTGCAATAATTTAGTTTATATATATTTCAAATTCAAATAACTGAAGTTTAATTCATCAATGTTAATAGTTTATTATACTCAACAAATAAATTTATGTGAATTTCATACATGAAGTTACTTAGTATAATCAAATCCAAAAATCTTATGAATTTAAGAGCGGATCCCAATCCAAAAATCTTCTATACAGGACGAAGCACATAAGAGAAAATGTTGCTTATGGATAGGATCGGTATGAGCAATTATGTATACTGGTACATTGTATCTATTAATCATGCATGCACCTGCATAAAAGTAGAATGAATGAATAATAATACTTTGTAGCCCACGGTAATGATACTTGATCTAAATTTAAATGAAATTAAAGTTGATAGAGGGAAGAAATTTTACGAAAAATATTAACTTTTTGAAAAGAAGCTTAGCATTCGTATTAAAAAAAATAAAGAAATAAATAAAGAATCTTACTAAATATATACCTCAATTTGGGGGAGAAAAGGCAAAATCAGTGACTGGATTGGTATCCGTTCCTTTGTTTTTTTTGGTTGAACAATTCCATTCTTAATTGACTCTATATAGCAGTCCATGATAAATGTATTTCCTACCTTGAATACACGATTGACTATTGGAATAAATATACCTTTTTATCAATGGAAATGGATTACAAGGATCACAAATGAAAGTCTTCATAGAGAAAATCTCGTATAAAGATGGTTGAATTACTGGAATTCTAATTTAGGATACTGAACTCAATAAATTATATATCAGGTTATGCTTCTTCATTAGGGATTTAAAATTTGAGTCAACTTACCTCCATATCCCTTACTAATTAAAACTGTAAAATTGAAGCGCCACATGTTTAATCGACTTGATGGGTAGTCTCACATGCTAGATCATTGTATAAACAGGCCTGCGTTGGAACAACTCCAAAAGCGAATTTGGCAGGAACTAGATGACATATTAATACAAGAAGAACTTTTATGAGCTCAAAAAGCAAAGTGGGAGTGGTTCTCCATGGGGGACAAAAACACAAAATACTTTCATGCTAAAGCTAATGGTCGAAGGAAAAGGAAGAGGATTGAAGCTATAAAGAAGGACAATGGCGATTGGACTTATGATGTAAGTGAAATTAAAACTCTTGCATTGAATTTCTTTCACTCTTTATTTACAAAAGAAGGAGGAACTATCAAATTGGAAGATTGTTCGGTGACATATCCTACTATCAAGGAAAGTCATCTTCAGATGCTGGGGGTACATTTAAGTGATAAGGAAATAAAAGGTGCCATACTTTAAAATCCCCAGGATCATATGGGTTTAACGCTTTATTTTTTCAGAGTCAATGGTCTCACATGGGTGAATCGATTTGTAGCTTTTTGAAAGAAGTTTGTGAAGATCATGATAAAGTGAAGAGCATGAATGGTACACTATTGGTCCTGATCCTGAAAGTTGATCATCCTAAGTCTATAAAGGATTTTAGGCCTATTAGATTGTACAATGTTATCTATAACATCTTGACGAAAGTATCAACTTTCATAATAAAAAACTTTCTCCCTGATATTATTTCTCCAAATCAATGTAGTTTTGTATCAAGACATATTAGCAGTGATAATATCATTCTTGCCTAGGAGGTTATTCATTCTATGAAAAATATGAAAGGGAAGAAAGGGTTTATAGCAATTAAAGTAGATCTTGAGAAGGTTTATGACAGACTCAGGTGGGATTTTGTGCTTTCTTGGCTTGAGGAATTGAATTTTTCTCATATATTGTTTCTCTTATAAAGGCCTGTATTACGACTGTTAATATGCAAATTATATAGGAAGGCAATGTCACTTGAGAAATTTTACCTTCTAGGGGCATACGGCAAAGTGATCCTCTTTCTCCATACTCTTTTGTTATATGTATGGAGAAACTTGCTCATATCATTAAGGAAGAGGTGTCTAGGGGAGATTGGAAGCCTATTAGACTTTGCAACGATGGTCCTTTACTGTCCCAATTATTCTTTGCAGATGATCTTATATTATTGTCAGAAGCTTCAATGGATCAAGTAGAGGTGATTAAAAGATGTATTAATAGATTTTGCCATGCTTCAGGACAAAAGGTGAGTAATGCAAAGACTATAACTTTTTTTATCTCAAAATGTTAATCACACCCAAGCCCAACAGTTAAGTGAGCTTTTGGGATTTACTCCAACGGCTAACTTAGGAAAATATTTGGGGTTCCCTTACATCATCAAAGAGTTACTAATGATACATATCAATATGTTATAGATAAGGTAAAAGTGAGACTCAACAATTGGAAGGCAAATCATTTGGCATTGGCAGGTAGACATACTTTGGTGTCCTTAGTCATTAATGCTATACTTGTTTACTCTATACAAACTACAATTTTGCTGGCCACGATATGTGAAGAAATTGAAAGTAAAGAAAGAGCTTCTTGTGGGGCTCTACAATGGAAAAGAAGAAAACACATCTTATAGCTTGGGACGCAGTCTGTAAAGAGAAAAGAAAAGGTGGGCTAGGCTTGTGTCTTATGAAAATGCAAAATATGTTTAAAGGATGGCTGGGGCCTTATAAAGAAGAAAGATGAGCTTTGAGCCAAGGTGATTAGAACCAAGTATAAATGTGGTGTTGATCTTATGCCTCAAATCAATAAATCAAAACATAGATCCAGAATTTGGAACAATATAAAAAACAACTGGAATTTATTGGATAAAGGCATTGAGAAGATTACATTTAAGGATGGGTAAGATGAAGTAAGATGAACTTGAACCTCATGGGTGTTATTCAATGAAATCAGCATACAACTTGATCCATAATGATAACTCTTCTCCTTTTTCAATTTGGAAAAGGTATGGAAATTAAAAGTTCCGCAGCGATGTAAGACCTGTTTATGGGCCATATTGCATAACAGGCTATTAACAAATGCATTAAGAGTACAACGTGGAATGACAGAAGATACTACTTGTGTAGTATGTGGAGAGGGTATGGAATACTTATTATATGTTTTAAGAGATTGTCCAATAACTAAAAGTTTATGGAATAACATAATATATGGTAAGTACAAGATAAAGTTTTTTAATACAGATTTATGGGAATGGTGTGCTTTAAACTTGTCTAAATCAGTTAATTCTGTGGAGGGTACTAGATGGTCAGAATTTTTTGCCTTGTCATGCTGGCTGCTATGAAAATTTAGAAATGAAAAGATTTTTGAAGGACTTAATGCAAATCTTAGCTCTTTGAAGATTCGTGTAGCAGCCATAACTGATTCCATATGAAGAAACAACAAGAGGTGCCATAGTGTGAACTTGCAAGAGAGTCATGAAATGCTTAAGGCTCACTCAACAACAATACCCTTAAGTTATTATAAACTTTTTGTGGATAGTGCATTCTCAGAACTTCTCTGCTCGATAGCTTGTAAAGGAGGGATATGGGACCCACAAAGTAACTTCTATAAGAGATTCATGATGAGAATTCAGTAAGAGAGATCTTTAAGCGTTAAGCTATGAGGCTACTTAACTGGTTTAAAGCAAGCTTGGAATATGGGTATAAAGAAGATGGTTCTACTTACAGACTGTCTTGATGTCTGGAGACTATATCGAAAGGATGTATGAAAATACACATACAATAAAGCTTGGTGTTGGAAATTCAAAGCTTATTGGAGTGTAGTTGGTAAGTAGAGATTTGTCACATCCCAAGGAATATAAACCTGGTTGTATATAACCTTGCGAAGAGAGCACTCACTATAGAGTTAGGATTCTACTTGGTAGATAGGTTTGACACTGACTTTATTCACATTGAACTTAGTGCCGGGCGGGGTCTTGACTCAAGTAGGCCAGAATAAGAAGAAGAAGAAGAAAGAATCATGGCTAAGGAGTGATAAATATTCCCATAAGAAAAGAGTAAAGTTCAATAGCTGTTCATGAGGCCCTGAAGGTAAGAAGACAGTCCCATTCTCAGCGAAGAAGAAGAGAGTGTAAAGTTTAAACAGTGTTTTTCTGTACTCTGATCGAATAGGTAATTAATCAGAAAACCATGGGAGTTGCAGCTTCTTCTTCATCGTCGACATATTCCTCAATTTTTCCCAAGAAATATGACATGTTTCTGAGCTTCAGAGGTGAGGACACTCGCAAAACCTTCACCAGCCATCTTCACACTGCTCTATGCATGAGCGGTATTCGAACCTACATAGAGTATGAACTCCCAAAAGGCGATGACATTTCCCAATCACTTGTTCAAGCAATTGAAGACTCGAGCATATCTGTGGCGATCTTCTCTGAGAACTATGCTTCCTCTAAGTGGTGTTTGAACGAACTGGTTAAGATATTAGAGTGTAAAGAGGTCCAAGAACAGCTAGTTATTCCTATTTTCTACCAGGTCGACCCATCTCATGTACGCAATCAAAAGGGAACATACCAGGAAGCATTTGCAAAACACTTCAGTCAACAAAACCCTGAGAAGGTGAATAATTGGAAACGTGCTCTTTTTGAAATTGCAAGCTTAGCTGGATGGGATTCTCGGAACTGTAGGTCAGTGCGTAGTCTTCTCTCTCTAACACTAGAGATTTTTGAATTATTAAGTAACTTGACTTTCATATTTTATTGTTTTTTTCTGGGTTGATTGCTAACTTGACTTTGTACTTGTATTTGTTTATTCTGTTGGGGAACTTGTTTAAACCGTGCTATTATTGTATACCTTCACCTCTAACTTTAATTATTGTAGTTAACTAGTTATACAACCTTGAAGAAAAATTAATTTGGAGTATAAATGACATGAACGCAAATAATGAGTTGTGCAAACATGTATTGTGTTTTATAATATTTTGTATGTTTTGCCATTTCTTTCCGTTTTTTTTCTTTTTTGGATTGTATGGTTTGCCATTTCTATTAGGAACATCTTCATAAATTTAGGGATGCTCTTAGTGATTTTGATATTGGAACAGAGACTATTCATTGGCGTCAAATTTATGTAAGTGCCACCGATCTTCTGCATTCCCAAGCCTTAATCCACCTCTATTTGAACCTTAAGCTTTCTCCCAAGTATATACCTTTAAAGAGAAAAACCCTTATTGACTTATGTGGAAGAAAACCCTCAAAATCATGTTTTACCATGCAACTATGCGTTTTTGGGTCCAACAAGTGTCATGGCACTGCTACCTTTGTATTGTGAAACTTGAGAAGAACTCTGCATATAAGTTCTGACAATGTTGCATGACACCTTTAACTCTCTGCCATGGCATCAAAGAGCCTAACCTGACTTAGTTTTTAGTTACCTCCACGGACTCTCTCGCTCAAAATGCTTCACTTCACATGCAAGAGGTCTAACAATTGTCAATGAAGTACTTGTTTACTTTAATTCTATCACTCTTAACTCCTTTTCTTAATGATATTCACATTTAAGATCACATGGTGCACTGATAACTCTAAAGGATACCTCAAATATCACTCTATATAGGATGTCATCAAAGACATACATGTCATGGAATTTATGTAATTTGATCTAATAAAATAACATCAATTTTATTTATTACTTTATTCAATAAAACGTGTATTTAATACTTTCTTCTTTTTAATACTTTTTTATGCTATTTATTATTTTAGGGATGAATCACAACTCATATGTAATGTTGTCAGTGACATTGTGAAAAAACTGAACCACCTGTATCCAAGTACTTTACAAGGTCTTGTTGGAATTGAGGAGAATGCTGACTATATTGAATCATTATTGGAAAATGTCTCAATAATTGGAATTTGGGGCATGGGCGGTATAGGTAAAACAACAGTAGCTGAAGCTGTATTCACCAAGGTTTCCTTCCAATTTGAAAGTTGCTTTTTTTTTCGAAAATTTAAGAGAAGAATCAGAAAAATATGGACTAAAGTATATACGAGATAAACTTCTCAAAGAACTATTGAAAGAAGAAGAGTCCATGGTTGGGTCTACATTTGCCATGAGAAGACTTAGTTGTAAAAAGGTTTTCATTGTGCTTGATGATGTCAATAGTATAAAGCAATTAGAATATTTGGCCAAAGAATGTCATTCCTTGGGACCTGATAGTAAAGTCATCATTACGACAAGAGATAGACATTTGCTTCTTAGAAGAGTGAATGAAATATATGAAGCCCAGCCGTTGAGCTATTGCAACTCGGTTTGCCTTTTAAACCTCAAAGCCTTTCACAGAGATGATTATGAAAGTGGATTTGAAGAACTATCTGAGAGAATTGTTGCTTACGCTAAAGGCAATCCTTTAGCTTTAATCACCTTGGGTTCATTTCTACATTCCAAAACTATAGAGGAATGGGAAAGTGCAATGACAAAATTAGGAAAGACTACGCATGAAGATATTCATGCAGTGTTAAAATTGAGCTATGATGGACTAGACTATGAAGAGAGAGAAATGTTTTTGGAAATTGCTTGCTTCCTAAAAAGTGAAAGTGTAGCTAAAGTAGTAGCTCTTTTAGACAGCTATGGCTACCATGCAAGAATTGGCTTGAGGTCCCTTGTAGACAAGGCTCTTATACGCATTTCTCATTATGTGGAGATGCATGATTTATTACAACAAATGGGTCGAGAAATTGTTTGTCAAGAGTGCTTAAAAGATCCTGGAAGATGAAGCCGACTATGGAATCCAGTTGAAATTTATGCTATGTTGAAAAATAATCAGGTAAGAAAAAGAAGCAATTGATTGTCACACAAGAAATGTCTGTAAGTGAAAGCAATTACTAATATATGGTGATATTTACTTACTTTTATTTGAATTTTGTGTAATTCAGGTAACTGATGCGGTTGAAGGAATAAGTTTAGATTTGTCTCAAAATGGGGATATATGCTTAACTCCTAACACTTTGAAAAAGATGACTAAGTTGAGATTCCTCAAATTCTATTCATCTGATTCGGAAAGAAGGTCACACCCTTGAGTCATTTTCCAATGTATTGTGTTATCTTCAATGGGACAATTTTCCTTCCGAGGCACTACCATCATCTTTTTGTGCAGAGAAGCTTGTTGAACTTAGTTTGAATGGCAGCAAGCTTAAAAAATTGTGGGATGGAACGCAGGTACAATATTCAAATATGAGTATGAAATTTTTCTTGTCAATTGAAAATTTTGACTTTTGTTTCTCAAGTAATGTTGCTCTTTTTGATTGATACAGGATTTGGTAAATTTAAGGGGATTAAACCTTGGTGGATCTAAGCAATTAGCAGAGTTGCCTGATTTCTCCAAGGCACAAAATCTTGAATGGGTGAATCTCTTCTCATGTGAAAGTTTATGCCATCTCCATCCATCTATTTTATCTCTCCATAGCTTGAAGTCTCTGGCACTTACTAATTGCATAAACCTAAAGGATTTGCGAAGTGAGAGTCATTTAAAATCTCTGGAGAGTCTTAGTGTTGATAATTGCTATAACGTGAAGGAATTTTCACTATCATCAGAGAGCATAAGATTTTTACATTTAAATAGGACAGGCATTGAGTCGTTGGGCTCCTCAATTGGGCATCTCGAGAAACTTACTAATTTCTCACTCAATTGCTCAAGACTAAAGAATATTCCAGTCAATGAGTTTTATGGATTGAGATCTCTTAAGGATCTTTCTCTTTATGACTGTGGAGAGATAATTGATGGATCAAAGTTACATATCCTATTTGATGCCTTACAATCTCTAACTAGTATTTATTTGGATGGAAGTTTCATCTTAGCTGAGCTTCCCAGCAATATCAAACATCTATCAAAACTAGAATCTCTGTCCTTAATGAATTGCAGGAGCCTTCAATCTTTGCCTGAGCTTCCACCATCCATCAAAGAGTTAGATGCTACCAACTGCACATCATTGAAGACATTAATACTCACTTCTTATAAGGAGTTTCCATTGTTACCACAGCAAATAATGCAACGGAATTTAACACCCTCTTCCTCAATCAGCTATCTCAGAAGTCTGAGAAGGCTTATTCTTTTAGGTTGCAGTGTTGAGAACCATTCCCTTTCCCATATTATGGCGTTTGCTTATTTCTGTTTGAAGAATGGAGTACATACAAACAAAATGGTTGATATTTGCTATCCTGGAAGAAAAGTTCCAGATTGTTTTAAACATATTCAGATGACTCAAGCTAACAACTTCATAACTATTGAGCTTTCTTCAACCATGAACAAGTTACAAGGCTTCATTTTCTACTCTGTTGTTCCAAAATTCACACCAAAGGAAAGCTGTTCTTACCGCTTGAAATGCCAAATTTATGATGAAGATGGTGATGAGTACGGCACAAGCTTGAGTTTTGTTCTGACGAATGTTAATTCACAACATGTTTTTCTCTGGAATTCTTACCGCAATGTATTAACAAAATATCAAGATGCCAATTACAAGCCAAAGCTTTCATTTGAATTCTATGTTGTTACATATGATAGGGATGATTTTATTGGGTACAGTTTTATGAAGGAAACAAAACATGATGGCTTGATTGAAGCATGTGGAGTCTGCCCAATATATTCCCCAGATTATCACAACCTCCCTCAACTAATGGAATTGGAGTTGGGAATGAAGGAACATACTATTTTTGATGATATAGTGGGGCATTCATTTCGTGGAATACTGGAATATGCTAGTTTCTCACTGAAACAAGCAAAATGTTGTGATTTTGAGGGCAGTACTATTCCAGAGTGGTTTGCATTCAGAAGCTTGTCATCAAAATCTTCTGTCCATGTTCAGCTTAATCCCAGTTTTGATGGTTTATTGGGTTTCATTTTTTGCTTTGTTATTCCTCAATTCTCCTTAAGAGAAAGGGATCAATGTCATTCATCGTGTGGATACTTTGATGAATATAACATTTTTCAAGAAGGCCCTAAAGGATGGCATTATTCAATGATCAAATTGAATTCAGAAAATGTCTTCCTATGGTATGACCCCCTCTATTGTGAACTCATTCTAGAGGATGTTCAAAGTAGAAGAGGCCCTGGTAAAAGTGGGGATTATAAATCAGAGGTCACTTTTGAATTTAAGGTTGGCAATTGCTTGATCAAAGAAGGTGGAGTTCGCCCAATATATGCCTCAGAATACAGAGAGTTCCATCAACAAAAGGAATTGAAGTTGGAGTCAATAACAGGAAAAAAGAGGCATCGCAATATTGATGATGAGCAACAACAACATGCCACTCCCATAAAGAAATGGAAGAAGTTTTCAATGCTGAGTTCGAAGTCCAAGACAACTCATGATCTTGATGAGTTGCTATTTTCATTCTCACAATTGAATTTGTAATGCATGACGGACAGCATTCATCAGATATAAATTATGTATGATTCATTTTCTGGTATTTATATGCCTTTGTCATTAAAATCTCACCTAAGAAGCAACTGGCTTTATCTAATATATATGCATTGTGTTAGCAAAAATTATAGGGATGTTGGAGAAATGTGTAAAAGTGGATATCATCCAAATTAAATATCTGTTCTGTTTTTAAGTAAAAAGCTATTACCCTCTAATGTATTTAATTCTGTTGACATGCTTGAATCGCTTTATTTCCTAACCTAAGCTTTGACTTGCTGTTGGCTTATTGCAATGAGCAGGTTTCTTCTCAAGCTAATGCCGTTGGTATTTTCCTTAATTTGGTGTGTAACAATAAGCAATATGCAGTTGGTATGCAGCCTTACTGTTGAATTACATATTCAGTCATAAAATACCATTTAAAAAATAATCAAACAAAACTTAAAGTCATCTCTTCTTAAGCTTTTGACTTCCATAAATGCCCTTCTTTCTTTGTTCATTTGTTCACCGTACCTGAAACCACTGCTTCCAACAGAAAAGACTTACTGGTCTCTCTTCCCCTCTTGAATTTATTCTGTTTTTTAATAGTATGTGTCTGGGATTAGTCCTCTTTTTTATATGAATGAAATATATATTTCTTTTGTTCATCATTCAGTGATATCTGTTCAACCAATGATCTGTAAGCTCTTGACTTGGGCCTAAAGAGAACACAGCTGAAATTGCCTAACAATCTTGATAAATATGAAACTCCAATAATGCTCTTGTATTTTTTAACACTAATAAGTTGGTGTGGAATATCTTTTTGAACTCAGTTTCATATGATTAGATGTAGTGTGGGGTTTTGATTATGCAATTGTTAGAATCACTTTCATCTTCTCCATGTTGCAATTCATGTGTTTGGTCCTCATATCTCTTTCAACTAATGTTCTGTCCTTTTCTTTTGCAGATTGACCTAGTATAAAAGTCAACAAGAAGATCATGAATCATTTGTCTTGAAAAAAAAAATGAAGGTTCGCCAGTTTAGGTTTCATTATCTCTATGATAATCTTGCTTGTTGTTTTACATGACAGCACCGCTTGCTACTATTGTCAGGCGTCAATATCTAGAAATACTATATGCTTGGATATTGACATAGTTTTTAAAAAAATTGAAATTGTTGTATAGTTACTTTCATTTTAGGCAGATGTTTCCCAGAATAACAATTGTACACATCAGTGATGGCCTCACTCAAATGAGCTTCCTTTGGAGTCCATGAAATCAACAATTTGTTCTGACCACTGTGTTTGTTTCAGGTGATATTTCTTATCCCATGCGCCCCCCCAAGACCATGAAAAAGTTCTCACTATTTTATCTGAGTAGAAATTTTAATAGAGTTCTCTCCAATGTTCCTATAAATGTAGAAAAAGTTCATAGGCCGTCAAACTTTAAAATCAATGGACTCGTACGTAAAGTAGCATAATTGACGAATATTCTATAAATCCCATTCTAGCTAATTCTTCCCATGTGATTGCTGAAGCCTGAAGATGCCTTATGAAAACATAACCTCAGTCTATTCTTTCTTTCGTTCTTTCAATAAGGTTATTTTTGTCTATTCTCTCCACAACTAATTTCATTTACCCCAAAAGAATGCAATGATGTTTCAAAATTTTATGGGGGCAATTGGGAGTCATTTTGCTACAGTGGAGGCTATATGAAATTCTCCCTACTTTTTTCATTCAGTTATTTTTTTTTTATATCAGGAATGAAGTATAACTCATTTAAAGTATTGTCAACGATATCATCAATAAACTAAACCAAGGGCCTCTGATTGTACTAGCAAATTTTGTTGGAATTGAACAGAATTATGATGATATTGAACAGTTGCTAGAAGGATTATATCAAAAAATGGAATTTGTGGTGTGGGCTGAATAGGTAAAACAACCATGGTTAAAGTTGTTTTTCACAAATTCTACTCTCAATTACCTAATTGCTAGAAAATTTGAGAGAGGAATCAGAAAAGCATGGATTAAAATATGTAGGTAACAAAATTTTCAATGAACTATTTAAAAGTACATCTTGAGAACTCACTCGTAGAAATGTATTGATTGTACTCGATGATGTTAGTAGCATAAGTCGATTAGATTGTTTGAAAAGTGAGGCTCATCTTTTGAGACTGGGCAATAAAGACATCATAACAAGTCGAGATAAGCATGTACTCATATGTAAGAGTTGACAGAATACATGAAGTAAAGGCATTGGACTACGGCATTGTTGTTGTGCCTAATGTGTATTAAATCCCTTGAGTTGTATAAATTCAGTTATAAATGGTTATATTCCTCAAAGTGGCATTAAAGGTATAGTTCAAGACTGTCCATGGTAAGGCCTAGAATGGTAGTTTTATCAGAATTCAAGAGCTTTCAAGAGAATTTTAAATCACCTCATAGTTGTGAACTTTTTTAAGTGGACCAAAATCTGAAAGTTAGAAAATGGATATTTCAATTATGGGCATCAAATGGGTTTATTTTCAAGGAAAAATGACACTTAAATACTATTTAAATTTTTAAAACTCAAAAAGGTATGTTAACATTTCAAAAAGATATTAAGATACTATGACTAAATTGGGTTTTTCAAATTTAGTGATGTGAAAAGTAATACACAAACTAGTGAATTCCATTATCATTAGTCAATTCGCGAAAAATCCCCTCTCTCCTCTGTTTTTCAAATTTGGTGATGTGAAAAGTGATACACAAACTAGCGAATTCTATTATTATTCTTGCAAATCACATTACTCAACTTGCGAAAATCCCCTCTCTCCTCTGTCACTATGCACAGTCAGTATTAGTGTCAGATGAACAGTGCTGTCAGAAGGAGAGAGAAAATCTTTTTTTGCAAATCTCATTACTCATCTTGCGAAATTCTGCTACAGTTCACATCAGAAAATTTGAAAAAACCCAATTTGGTCTATGATATCTTAGTGTCTTTTTGAAATACTAACAGATCAATTTAGGTTCTACAATTTCAAATGGTATTTAAGTGTCCCTTTCCCTATTCTCAATGATGGTAAAACGATGGATGTTAACAAAAGTAACAAACTTTAATACTCTTGGTTATTAGTTATTTTGGGAGAATTCCATTTAAATACTATTTAAATTTTAAAATTTCAGATTAGTCCTATTATCTATAAGAATAA
>JBAGKO010215617.1:0-12878 GCA_037177275.1 Acacia concinna
TAAACTTTAGTTTACATCATCTAGCAGCTCTCCAAAAATAGGCCTACAAGCTTGATCAGCAATGAGTCTTCATTGTTTAGCTAGAGGAGCAAGGTCAGCGTTGTTATCTGAGGCCAAAATAATCTTTTGGTAAATAACGTCCCATATGTAAAAATGATAGTGTAGTAAACAAATAGATTATACCTACTCAACTTTAAATAAAAAAAGCATGACAGTAAACCTCAGCTTCTAATTATAAAATTATTAACATAAATTAAACTTAAAAGAACATCGTCATCGTTAATCATATAATACCAAGTGGTGACAAGACAGTTTGTAAAGAAAATCAATTAAATGAAATCTCATATCAAAACTCATCTTTACATAAGACTTCAACAGAACGAAATAACAAGCGTGGCTACACAGTCTACGAGGGTAACTAACCAAGCGTGGACACACAGTCCATGAGGGTAACTAACCAAGCGTGGCATGAAGCCACAAAAACAATCATGGACACACAGTCCACGAGAGTAAATAACCAAACAAGCGTAGCCTGAGGCCATGAATCAAGCGTAGGTATAAGACCCACAAATATCAAGCGTAAGTACTATGCCCACGAAAGTCAAGCGAGCTCGAGGATTAACCATGGTACACCAAGGACTAACAGTACTGCTGTTAGTAACTAGTGTTCTGTATTCCGTCCTCTAAAAATCGTTTTCAAGCATGTTTGGGGCTACTTTACCAAATGAATGAAAATTTCTTTTAATATCATGATGACTCATATCAAATATGACATAATAGGATGCCCTAGCATGAAATTTCACAAATAATATTTCAAAACTTTTCTTCAAATTCAAACTGTTGACAAAGCAGTTTCCCAAGTAATAAAACTCACATTCGAACCTTTCAAAATATAGTACTATTTTAGCATGGAAATTTATGAAAGATAACTGGAAGGTTTCTTTATCATTATTTTTGTACACTATCATGAATTATATGAAGAAATAGAAAAACAAATAACAATAAATAAAATCATCAACCCTTACTCATTTCAATATCAATAAGAGAATAATTTTGTTTGCTAGCCTTTCATTGATAAAATCTTGCTCATAATATGATATCTGATATAAAATTGTAATAAGTAATAAAAATTTCATTTATAAAAATTATAATGGGACACTATTCACACACCTCTTGTTCTTCCAATTCCTACAAAAGCTTTTTGATCATTCCTCATCAAGATTCCTCTTCTTGCAGTGCTCTATCCACAAAAGGAGAATTTATAGCTCATCCTCCATTCAAAACCATATATATTAACTCACCCTCAATTCGACCCAAGAAAATACATAAGTGAGCCTATAACCTCAAAGCATGCCTTTGTCCATAAAAATTCTGATCAAATTCTTAACTTATCTTCACAGCCCTTTTTACCGAGTCCTAATTTCAAACACCATTCCAATTGGAAAAATATAAAAGTAAAATCTTAGCTTCAACCTTCCTCCAAGAGGATAGTATGCATACAATGACTAATTAATAGCTTCAATGACAGTCCAAGCAAACATGAACGAAAATATTCCATTCGCCCATCTCATACATGCCTCAAAAATTCTAATTAATTTAAACCTAAGAAAATAAGAATTTACTCATATCTTCTTCCTCTTGTAACAATTGAAACAATTATAAAAGAATCACCTTTCTAGGAAGCTTCTTAATTTTTAATTCCAGCTTGCTTTGAATCCCAACTTCCCTCCTATACTCGTGCATAGCAGCTGGAACAAAGAGAGAGAATTAAGCTTAATCTACTGCCACACACGAAAGAATGAAGAAGGACAAGGGAGCAGCATCAATCTACCACACGCTCATCAGCAAGTAAGAGACGATTTAGACATACACATCCACCCCAAAGTCGCGCAAAAGAAGGAGAGGTGAAGATCAAAACACATTAACTAGAGAAGGTAAAAGAAAGTCAGATGATCTCTGCACCCACAATAACAACGAACAATAACTAGACAAACACACCAGCGACGGTGGCGACGCAAACCAAGGAAGGAGATCGGATAAATTGAGAAGTCTCCGGAAACTACAAGCCCCTGTTTTCTAGGTTCATTCGACAGGAAAGAACAGAAATTGGGGGAAAAAATCTGACGGTGGTTTTTATTTATTCATTTTTCCTAAGGGCAGTATGGTAATTTCAATATTATTAGACAAAATAAAATGCTCCCTTAACCCAGCAAGGATTCGATCCCAATACCTCATTTTTATCATCACATAGTTAATGCTTGTCCTAAAGTTCCCATTTGCTCCATTGCCAACATGAGTTTTATATTTAACATAACAAGAAACCTATTTTTTCACATGCACCTAATTTCACATTAATAGCATAATTATATTACTTCAATTTTTTTTTTGAGCTATCACAAAAGGACCGCGGTCTGGAAGATTCTGTAGGTTGCCCTTTTGGATGCAATCAGCCTGAGGACCCAATGCATATGATTCGAAACTGTCTTAACTCCAAGGAAATATGGATATCGATAGTTAACCCAACCTTATGGGACCGATTTTCATCCCTTCATGGGCAAGAGTGGGTAGAATGGAACATCAGACATGAAGCTGGGAGAGATTTCATGAAGAAGATACAATGGAGTACCCTGTTTGGTTACGTATGCTGGGACATTTGGACAACAAGATGTAGGAAGCTGTTTGGAGAGCAGGAGGATGTGAACTATAGAGATGCGCATGCCAGTCTTTTCCGTGCAAGTTGGGATAAAGATTTGAAATCTCATTGTAAATTCTACTCCCATAGCTATCAAGGAAGACATAGACCCGGACAAGGCTACACAGGAGGGGTTACTCTTGAAGTGGATGGTTCTGTTCTTGAGTCAGGGCAAAGTGGAGGAGGAGGTGCTATTCGTGGAGAAGATGGTAAATGGATTTGTGGCTTCATGTGCAAGTTTACGACAATCCCACCAGTAATAGCAGAAACCATTGCGATGATACAAGGGCTTCAAATCTGCTGGAACAAAGGATATAGGAAGATCTTGGTCTTAACAGATTGTATTGAAGCTATTAATCTGATTATTAGGGGATGCCCAAGTCACCACCCTTTTTATGATAATTTTGCTGATATGAGGATGTGGATGTCCAAAAATTGGGAGGTGATGATATCTCATATTCCGAGGGAACAAAATATCCTTACTGATTATTTAGCTAAGTTTTCCCATAGTATAGTGGGGAATTTTGCTTTTCTTGATCAACTGCCACCTTCCTTTCAAGAGGGGACGGTTGGTGATGTAGATGATTAGCAGTAGATCTCCTGTTTTCTTTTTCAAGTGTTTTATAATACTATTTTAAGCAGTAGATTATCCAGTTTTTCTACTAAAAAAAAAAGAAATTAATGGAGATACCCCTCCCATGAAGCCCCTTTGCCATTAGCCATGAATTTTATGTGATCAAAATCCTTAAACATATTTTTCCTAAAATCATATGCTTCGTGAGGAATTAAATGCTATCTAAATAATTTTTTTTTTTTAAAAAAACGGCTTAGCCCTTTTGAACAAAGCCTCGTGGCATGTGGCGTAATGATTAGCATGCTGGAAGATATCCTTAACGACAATATGAATGTTTAAGTGCGCGCGCGCGCGCACATATATATGTGCATATATATATATATATGTATATATATAGTCTGTAGGCTAATTAAACGTCAAGAGCTCTGTACTTAGAATTAACATCATGCATTAAATTAAATTCAAAATAATTGTCGGGACTCTAGAAGATTTGATTTAACATTTGATACCACTTATGGTGTGGTCCAGTTATTTTGATAAGAGGAATATATGGTGAAATACGACGACGAGAAGACACGAAAGGAATATTATTATTTGATAATAATTTTGTGGTGGCGGTGGTGGTGGGGTTTATACTGTGAGCACCAAATAATGGGAACGAGGACATTCGCTGAACAATTTTCTAGAATCACGCTGGCCAGATATTTACCACTCTGTATTATATTATAACTCATTTTTAACTAATTTTCATAAATCAAAGAGAATTAATTAAGTCAATATATCAAAGAGAATTAATTAAGTCAATAATTAAGGGTCAAATTTATAATTTTATCATCATTTATAAATATTGTTTTGTCAACCTTTTATTATCTCTCCTCCTTTAATTAAAGAGTAAAATTGAAACAATGTCATTAAATAATTTAAAACCATGCTTATATTAAAGAGAAATTCTTGCATGCATTTAGTATACCAACACATTTATGCATTGGCCAATCATATTAAGACAACTCAATCATTTTTCACACTTGTTGTCATCATATGTGTCACTTCTCCCTTCCTTCTATTATTTAAATATTTTTTTAGAAAAGTGTGACCCTTTATTCTCTTTCTTCAGTAATTTTTTTCAGAAAAAATGTGAAAAAATAGTTGAGTTGTCTTGATGTAATTGGCCAGTGCATAAATATGTTGGTACATTGAGTGCATGTAAGAATTTTTCTATATATTAAATACTACATTTTTTTTTAGTAAAAAAAGACTTAAAAATAGGGACTAGAGTGGTATATATTACGTAACTCATGGATGAGACGGTTTTCTTCAGCTCAAAATCTAACATTATTATGCATAGCCTTACAATCTTAGATTGATCACCATGTACGACGTATAGATCACATGTCATTTTTCTATGGATTCTTCAAGTGGAATCTTGACACAATAATGTCTTGTTTACCATTTAAGTCTCCATCATGTTATTCTTTTACAAACTTGATCAACTACGATGCTATATCAGTGAATTTCATAATGCTTTCATTTAGATCGATATTGCGTAGAGTACACCTTAACTACCCATAAAATGACAAATAATAGCATCCTCATGGGAACACCACTGTAGTCTCTGTTATAATTTCATTTTGACTAAAAAATTTAGTCCTTAATATAAGTCCAATTTTAAAGTATTAAATGACATTGTTCCAATTTTACCCCTTATTTAAAGGAGGAGAGAAAATAAAATGTTGAAAAAACAACATTAATAAATGAGAGTAAAGTTGTAAATTGGACCCTTAATTATTAACTTAATTTTTTCTTGATATGTGAGAATTAGTTAAAAATGATTTATAATAAGGATAGATTATACCTATTTTATTTAGTCTTGAATTTTAATGTTCACATAGAATCCGTGCTGCCTTCAGAATTGTAATTTTTTCTCATCTTCGTATTGGGTGAAGCCGGAAATATTATAATATTCTTTCTCAAAACGGTATTGTTAAAAGTTTTATATATAGTATTTATCCATCTATTTACATCATATATATTTTACAAGTAAATTGTAATGTACCTGTAACATTTTATTCAGGAACATAATTTGGTTTTGTGGATATTCATTTTTTATTTCTTTAAAGAAACTCACTTTCATATTTTCTCTTACAAATATCTTAGAAAAAGTCTTCTGGATCAAATTTGGTTTCTTATCACTGAACTGTAACACATTAATTAATATGGTTAATGGAGAAAAGAAATATGTCAAATACTGATTTTTGTAGAAAATAAATTGTTTAATTATTAGAACTCTCTTATAGTGAGATAGTAACAAATAAGATATCAAATGTTCCAAGTAACCATTGTTTTTATCAAGCAGAAATCAAATGTGCTAATGGCACAGTTGGTAAAGGTCTTGTCACCCTGATAAAAAAGGCATGTGTTCGAACCCTCTAACTGACGGGGAGAGCTCATTGGTGAAGCAATATGTATGTAATCCCTCCAGCAATCCTCAAAGAGGTTGGGGATCATCCCTGGCCCTGGTAGGGATATTGGCGTCTACTCCTACCTAAACTTTCTACTATCAAAAAACAAAAAACAAAAGGAAAAAGAAATCAAATGTTCCCACTTGCTACACTTGACTTCCTTAATTCACTCAATATACAAGCCCCTCAAACTTTCCAGGGTGCTGCATCCTCTTCTCACACTACCTTCTATCCAAAGTTTTAGGACATAAGCCCCATCAGCCATGAGCCATATGAATTCTCTCAAGACCCTAATGCCTTCTCTAGTCTTGACCTTGAAGAAGACTTTGCCTCTCAGTATCCTCGACACTACTCACAGGATCCACATACTCCTAAAGAGATTATCCTAGCCAAATTTCGTATTACCTAGACCCCGGGTATACTGATGATGAACCCAACTTGGACCCAAATCATGATGAGCCTATACGTAAAGGAAGTTGGTAGATGCAAAGGCCTGTTGGCACTCTTGCTAACACTCTTGCCATCTGACCTAGTCTTTATCCCATGTGATAAAAGTCCTGTCATCGTGTCCTTTTACTTTTACCAAAAGTACCTTAACTTTATGTTAATATGTTAGTGTGATTTTGCTTTTCCATTATTGTCCTACCCTTCATGGGTTATGTGTTTGTATATATATGCACTTTTGAGTTGGCATGTAACAATGTCATTATGTTTTGTTATAAGTCCAAGTCTCTATATAAGGAGGCTCTTAATCTATTGTAAGCATTGTATGTTGTAATCCTCTCTTATATGAATATATGAGTGTTTCCATAATGAATTCATTCTAAGTTTTTCATTATTCTAAAAGCTTGATCTTTCAATATCTTCCCTCTTATCTTTACAGAGATTCTATCATGCTTTGCACTTGCCTCTTATAGAGGGCCCTATGTATCAGAAAGACTATGACTTGATCTTAGAGATTATAGTTTCTTTGTTATTAATGTTACTTAGTTTGGATATCTACAAATTGAGGTCCTAGTGTAGACTATATAGCTAAGAAATGTTGAGAGACCTTGACATGGTAAGATCTATGGCATCTTTTGGACTGAGTCTCAGCATCTTCTAAGAGACTCACTCTTCTATACCTTGGCATGAGATACCAACTTTCAACTAAATGTTTTTATCAAAAGACATATTTACAATAAAACAATTGTTTTTATTACCATGCAACCCTTGGAGTCTTCTCATACAAAACACTTGGAATCTTTTGAAAAAAAACACTTGCAATCCTATTGAATTTGGAAAATTGTACCAAAACTAATTGCATGTTTGGTTCAACCCCATTACACCCTACAGTGCAGTGCAATGCGATGCAATACTAATTACATAGCAAGTGTTTGGTTATAGTTTTAAGCAAGGTGTAATGAGTTATTTTTTAATAATTATTTAAAACTAATATATAACACAAAGTCTATTTTACCCTTAA
Organism: Acacia concinna; assembly: GCA_037177275.1. Classification (NCBI taxonomy): domain Eukaryota; kingdom Viridiplantae; phylum Streptophyta; class Magnoliopsida; order Fabales; family Fabaceae; genus Acacia; species Acacia concinna. Next base: position 7,191 of record JBAGKO010215617.1, read on the forward strand.
CATAATCTTTGTAGAACAAATAGTTAAGAGTCATTATACGATGGTAGCGATAGTGATAATGGTGAAGGAGGAGGAAGGCGGTGGTGCCTACAATGGTGGAGAAGGTAGTGGTGGTAACGGCAACTGTAGAGGTAGTGGCGGCACAAGGGCGTGTGGAGGAGAAAGTTGTAGTGTCTGCAGTGAACAAAGAGTGGTAGAGATGGCTTTGGAGGTAGTTAAAGATAAGGGTGGTGGCTATGGTGATAGAAGAGGTGGAGGTAGTGGCGGCGGTGGCAGCAGCGCTAGAGGAGGAAGAGGTGGTGGTGTGGCAGAAATGGTAGATGTGATAGCTAGGGTGGTGGAAGAGGAGAAGGTAGTAGCAACAACAGTGGAGTTGGCAGGAGGAACATGCAATAGCGGCAACAATGGAGTTGGCAAGAGGAACGGGTAGTGGAGGCAATAGTGGAGGTGGCGGTAATGGTGGAGGTGAAGCAAGTGGTGTCGACAACGGTGGAAGTGGCGATGAAGGCAGTGGAGGAGGAGCAGGTGGTGCTAGCAACTATGGGGGTGGTGGCGACGACAGTGGAGGAGGAACAAGTGGCGGCGGCAACAATAATGGCAGTAGAAGAGGAGGAGGATGTAGCAGCAGCATTTAAGGTGACAGCAACGACAATGGAGGTTGTAGTAGTGGTGGTGGCAACGATGGAGGTTGTAGTAGTGGTGGTGGCAACGATGAAGGTAATGGCTGTGAGGGTACAAGATGAGGAGGTTGTGGTAGCAACTAGGGTAGCGTAGTGGAGAAGACGGTGGAGGAGGATGTGGCGGGCATGAGGGTGGAGACAATGGAAGTGAGAGAAGAAGGTGGCAGCCAAGATGGTGGAGACGATGGCGGTAGAAGAGGAGGAAAAGGTGGCAATGGGGATGGCAGTGAAGGAGGAAGGAGAAATGGCAGGTGGTGGGAGGAGAAGGTAGTTATGGTTGCGGTAGCCATAGTGGAAAAGGTGGCGAGGTGGAAGAGGAGAAGGTAGTAGCCGTGGCAGTTGCAGTGTGGTATGGCAGGTGACATAAAACAAGTGAAACAAATACAAATGAGACTAAAGGGTAAATTGTAATTTTTGAACAATGTATTAGAATGGTAACGAGGATTTATAGGGGGAGATATGAATTTGGATTACCAATTTTTTGATAATGATACATTATCATAGTAAACTTTATTACTATGCTAAAGAGTAACCAAACACTTTCTTTTTAATAATGCAATCATGATTACCATTACAAGCATGCAATTGGGTTAAACCAAGCGGGCTCTAAGTGTTTTTATCAAAAATTAAAATTTGGAATATCATAAGAGTATCCCAATAAATTTTTACCATTACTTAGCCTACTCTCACGTAATCACAAAAAATTAGCTTTAAGTTTTAACCAAAACCAATCTTGGTTATTGGATAAATTAATCATTAGGAGGACTTAAGAGAAGACCTAGTGTCCTGATATAATTTCTTATAGGCTAATGAGATCCTTTTTTTTTTTTTTGTGTGTAAAAACTGTGATTAGGTCTTAACTAAGAGAAAAAACGATCAAACGGTCTCGTGAAATCTCATAATTACACTTAAGTCATAATTAACAACTTTAGGGCTTCCATTGACAATTCTATAAATGTCTATTGACAACTCTATAAGACTTAAGTGCAATTGAGAAATTTCACAATACTATTTGATCATATTTTCTCTTAATTGGGACTTAAACGTAATTTTCCTTTTTTTTTGTCTAATCCTTTTTCATCAAAATCTAGATTTAATATTTTATTCTCATTCTTTTTCCATTTCCTTCTTATCATTCTCTCACTTATAATAATATTTTTATCAAATATTAAATATGAACCATTAGTTTTTTATCTAACTGTCATAAAGAGGGAAAAAGATGGGTAACAGACGGAAAGGAAAATGAGATAAGCCAGAAAAAGTCAGAATTCACAAATACTCCATGTGTCTCTCATATCTAACTACTTTATGATGATTAATAATAGTAGTTACAAGTAGTTTTTTTAAAAAAACTTAAGAAAAGCAGTTTGTATCATTGAAATGATAAAAAATTTATCACTACTTTCCACATATTCTCCTCCAGTTATATAAAATCAACCTATTTAATCACTACCTTAAATTTCTTTCTTATACAATCTCTCCCCACATTACAAATTATAATATGGACTAGAGGGAGTAGATGATGTTGTAGCAAGGTGATGTTTGGTAGAATAAAGTCATTTTTGAAGAAAATAATAGAAACCAAAGGGAGGGAGGGAGGGAGGGAGAGGGAGAGAGGCTTCTAAGTCATTTTAGAGCAACATTTTTCATAAAAAGATAATTCATGTAACAAAATGATAAACGATGTACATAAAACCACCAACGGATCCTAGTTCAGGATCAAATTGGTGCCACAAATTTAGAAATAGAAACATGTTACAACATATTAACATGAAATCTGACACAACATTAAAGATAGAGAAAAAAAAAGGAGTTGGAACCAATAGATCCAAAAATTGGTCAGTACTTCAAAGACATGTCATAGTTTGAGCCTCATGTCAAACAGGATGTAACCTCACCAAGCCAGGCTCGGCTTAAAGTCCCAAAGAGGATAAGAATTTTAAAGCCAACATAGGTAAAGATGTTTTCGTAAATAAAAATCATGAAGTTTAGTTTAGTATTGAAAGTTTTGACGCTATTTTAATTTATTTTTTTTAAAAAAATAAAGATACTGTAAGTGATAAAAAGTATTATTAATATCTTATAAAATTAATTCTAGTTTTTATTTTATTATTATTCATGTTTTCCAAAATTCTAAGTTTAAAATGTAGGAAAGTTTTGATTGTTTTTTCTTTTGATTGTGATCTAATTGCAATTTTTCTTAAATTTTATATTCACTCTGATTTTTAATATTGTTTATCTTAGTCTTAAATGTAAAACATATTTTTTATATTCTTTTAATATTTTTCTAGTTTACTCCTATTGATACTTTTTTTTTTGGATGGTGTGTATTGATACTTTTTTGACAATTATTAAGAAGGAGCGAAAATGAGGGAATTAATGAAGATGACTATAATATTTTTAAAAAATACATGTTATATTGACTAACTTAACTAATTTTATTAATTTAATTAAAATATGTATATATGTCTTATACAAAGGACTAGAGGCAGTAATAATTTTTAAAATGTCAAATATAATTTTTCAAAAAGAAATGAGTGAAGGCTAGAGTTTTTAGATAATAAAAGAGGTAAAATGGTCAAAATATTTCATCATTTAGTAAAAGATTAGCAACGGATTTTGTTTCCTGTTAGAAAGTAAAAAGCTTACTATCCAAAAAATCTAGAAAGTAAAAAGCTTATTTCATTAACTCAAATGGGAGGAGCCTACTTCCCTTAATTTGAGAGAAATATCAATTTTTCAAATAGCTTATCGGACATTAAGATATGTAGAGATTTTTTCGTTAGTCTCTGTTTCAAAATTCCTTTCCGAGAATTATTGATTGTAATGGAAAAATAGGGAAGGGAATGAAAATGAAAAGAATAGAAAAGTGCATAAAAAATGGTTTAATATGACAATTTATACTTAGTACCTTGAAAATATTGGTAGGATAGGAATGATGCCTCATAACTGTGAGGCATAAAAGGTATGAATATTTAGGATGTGTTTGGAATAATGTTAGAAAAAATAATTTATTTATAATCAGATTTATGTAAAAATAAGATTGAGTAAATATTAAATTGTATAATGTGATTTATATTTAGATAAACGGTGACATAAATTACTTATCTACAAGTAAAATTTGTTTGGCTAATATGTTTTGATAGGAATGACCGAAAAGGATATGAAATATATCATATATTGTTATTTATTATATTATATATTAATTTATAAGTTAAACAAAATAGTTTAAAAAAAGACTATAAACTTTAATACTTTAAAATAATGTAATAATAAAAAGATATTTAGGAGCTACCTCAAATTAGAAGGGGAGCAGAAATCCCCAAAATGGTGGTCGATTATGAAACTGACGTTTGAGCTCAAAACTGACATTTTCAAGGCCAGAACGGTGATTCAAACACACTACACTCAATGGGAACCGAACCTAACAAATTTTGAAAATGTGACGGATAACAAGACGAAGTGGACCAAGAAACCTAAAGGGCCACTTTTTTCTTCATTTTCCTGGCCCAAAGCGGACCTTACGCCTGAAAAAAAAAACGCCATCTTTAGTGCTCAATGTATTTTTCTTTCTTTTCTCTTTTTGGTCGGAGTTTAATGTATTTTTCTAAATAACTTTTTCATATCAAGTCCGACTCAAATAGTCATAAAGGTAACATTTGATCATCAAATTTATTTAGTTTGAATGTTTTGGCATTAAAATAAATTGACAATTAACCGAAGATTCAGATTTACATGGAGTATTCTACTTTAACCTTTTTCCTGGGCGAATTAAAGATCAAAATCTATTTACAGGTCAGCCTTTACTAGGAAAGCAATGCAATAAGCTAGAAAAGTTTGACCAGCAAGTTAGAATGTTGCTTTCGGTGACCTTTTTCCCATTGCTAATGTTAAAGATGGCGTTTGGTAAGCAATTAATGGACTAATAAAGCTTGATTTGGTTGATAATGCGAGAGATCTCACGCACCCATGTCAGCAAACGTTGTCGTTATATATATATATATACTGTGAGCGAAAATAGAGAGAGAAAGAGATTCCTTGGCCTTCCATCAAAGAAAGTTCAGACCAGAATATGCTCTTATTATTAGCAGCTATACAGCGCTCTCTCTCTCTCTCTATATATATATATATATGCATCCAATAAGATATTCCTTTATCTTTTGAAGCCATTAAGTTGCACTACGACAACATCAAAACAGCACGTACACATGCAGACAATGATATAATGTTGTACCTAATGTTGTAGCCACAGAATTTGCCACGTGCCTGCAGCTTGAAAATGAAAGCCCCTAAACTCTATACTACCTCCCATCTTTAACATAAGATCTCTTTGGCAGTTCAGTTACGAGATTTTATAGTATAGACTATAAGTATTATTATACTATTTGTTTTATCAATTCCCATAAAACGTACAGCTCAACTTTAAAGCAGAGGTTTGGCTTGTTTGTGCAGTTACAGTTATCCAAATTAAAGCGTCAAATCATGGCGGATGGCTTCTTTGCCTCTTGAGCCGTTTTAGACCATACTTACTCGGCAGCGCAGAGAAAGAACACTGAAACAAAAACGTATAAGTACGAGGAGTTTTGTTTTTGTCGTTATTATACCATACTAACATCAATATTTTATCCCATAATCTTATCAGAAATATATTATGAAAAAACAGGAGCGCACGTGATTGACATATCAGAATTCAAACTACGAGAATAAAAAGAAGATGAAATGGAAAGAAGATGGGATATAAAATCAGAGAGAAGAAACACCAAGCATGTATAAAAGCAATACAATCATAGTATGAAGGAAAAGAAGCTTCTCCTATCAAGCAGCTTGGTCCTTTGAGAATGACTTCAAAGATATTGTGAAATCCTCATGGCTAAACTATACGTGGATTGAGGGGCTTCAGGAATTTTCTCAATCTGCCACAAGCTGGAATGAACTCCGCCTATATTTATAGCCGGTCCCAAGCCCGGGTAAAGGAGGAGGGTTGTGTTAGGCCCTCGACAGCCAACGT